>CALNHX010008233.1:0-63270 GCA_940337035.1 Agriotes lineatus
AGAGAATGATTGAATTTTGCATTCGATTGGATACATTTTCAAACACACCTAAGCGAGCCGAGAAGTCTTCGTAAGTGGTAATGTGAAGTTTATATCTATTTCAGATGCAGTAGGTGTCACTGCGAGACGCTTTCGGTGTGCTTATTATTAATTTTCGTAGCACTTTCAGCGCTTCGGTTGCAGTTAGGATATTATACACAGCTAAATGTATTTATAGGCGTTCTGAGCCATTTATTTGTACCGTAACATTCACAAAATAACGTATTATTTGAATAGAGAATGTTTGAATTTTGCATTCGATTGGATTCATATTCAACACACCTAAGCGTACCGAAAAGTCTTCGTAAGTGGTAATGTAAAGTTTATATCTATTTCAGATGCAGTAGGTGTCACTGCGAGACGCTTTCGGTGTGCTTATTATTAATTTTCGTAGCACTTTCAGCGTTTCGGTTGCAGTTAGGGTGTTATACACAGCTAAATATATTTATAGGCGTTCTGAGCCCTCTACTTGTTCCGTAATATATACAAAATAACAAATTATTTGAATACAGAATGTTTGAATTTTGCATTCGATTGGATTCATATTCAAACACACCTAAGTGTGCCGAGAAGTCTACGTAAGTGGTAATATGACGTTTATATCTATTCTAGATGCAGTAGTGACACTGCGAGATGCTTTCGGTGTATTTATTATTAATTCTCGTAGAACATTCAGCGTTTCAGTTGCAGTTAGGTTATTATACACAGTAAAATGTATTTATAGGCGTTCTGAGCCTTTTACATGTTCCGTAACATAAACAAAATACCGAATTATTTATATAGCGAATGTTTGAATTTTGCATTCGATTGGATTCATATTCAAACACACCTAAGCGTACCGAGAAGTCTTCGTAAGTGGTAATGTGAAGTTTATATCTATTTCAGATGCAGTAGGTGTCACTGCGAGACGCTTTCGGTGTGCTTATTATTAATTTTCGTAGCACTTTCAGCGCTTCGGTTGCAGTTAGGATATTATACACAGCTATATATATTTATACGCCTTTATGAACTTTTTAGTTGCTCCGTAACATAAACAAAATAACGTATTATTGGAATAGAGAACGATTAAATTTTGCATTCGATTGGATACATATTCAAACACACCTAAGCGAGCCGAGAAGTCTTCGTAAGTGGTAATATGACGTTTTATATCTAGTTTAGATGCAGTAGGTGTCACTACGAGACGCTTTCGGTGTGCTTATTAATAATTTTCGTAGCACTTTCAGCGTTTCGGTTGCAGTTAGGGTGTTATACACAGCTAAATATATTTATAGGCGTTCTGAGCCATTTAGTTGTACCGTAACATTCACAAAATAACGTATTATTTGAATAGAGAATGTTTGAGTTTTTGCATTCGATTGGATTCATATTCAAACAGTCCTAAGCGTGCCGAGAAATCATCGTAAGTGGTAATATGACGTTTATATCTATTTTAAATTCAGTAGCTGACACTGCGAGAAGCTTTCGGTGTACTTAATATTAATTTTCGAAGCACTTTAAGCGTTTCGGTTACAGTTAGGTTATTATACACAGCTATATATATTTATAGGTGTTCCGAGCCCTTTAGCTGTTCCGTAACATAAACAAAATAACGTATTATAGGAATAGAGAACGATTAAATTTTGCATTCGATTGGATACATATTAAAACAACACCTAAGCGAGCCGAGAAGTCTTCGTAAGTGGTAATATGACGTTTATATCTAGTTTAGATGCAGTAGGTGTCACTGCGAGACGCTTTCGGTGTGCTTATTAATAATTTTCGTAGCACTTTCAGCGTTTCGGTTGCAGTTAGGGTGTTATACACAGCTAAATATATTTATAGGCGTTCTGAGCCATTTAGTTGTACCGTAACATTCACAAAATAACGTATTATTTGAATAGAGAATGTTTGAGTTTTGCATTCGATTGGATTCATATTCAAACAGTCCCTAAGCGTGCCGAGAAATCATCGTAAGTGGTAATATGACGTTTATATCTATTTTAAATTCAGTAGCTGACACTGCGAGATGCTTTCGGTGTACTTATTATTAATTTTCGATGCACTTTAAGCGTTTTCGGTTACAGTTAGGTTATTATACACAGCTATATATATTTATAGGTGTTCCCGAGCCCTTTAGCTGTTCCGTAACATAAACAAAATAACGTATTATTGGAATATGAGGGACGATTAAATTTTGCATTCGATTGGATACATATTCAAACACACCTAAGCGAGCCGAGAAGTCTTCGTAAGTGGTAATATAACCGTTTATATCTAGTTTAGATGCAGTAGGTGTCACTGCGAGACGCTTTCGGGTGTGCTTATTAATAATTTTCGTAGCACTTTCAGCGTTTCGGTTGCAGTTAGGGTGTTATACACAGCTAAAATATATTTATAGGCGTTCTGAGCCATTTAGTTGTACCGTAACATTCACAAAATAACGTATTATTTGAATAGAGAATGTTTGAGTTTTGCATTCGATTGGATTCATATTCAAACAGTCCTAAGCGTGCCGAGAAATCATCGTAAGTGGTAATATGACGTTTATATCTATTTTAAATTCAGTAGCTGACACTGCGAGAAGCTTTCGGTGTACTTAATATTAATTCTCGTAGCACTTTCAGCGCTTCGGTTGTAGTTAGGATATTATACAGAGCTAAATGTATTTATAGGCGTTCTGAGCCCTTGAGTTGTACCGTAACATAAACAAAATAACTAATTATTTGAATAGAGAATGATTGAATTTTGCATTCGATTGGATACATTTTCAAACACACCTAAGCGAGCCGAGAAGTCTTCGTAAGTTGGTAATGTGAAGTTTATATCTATTTCAGATGCAGTAGGTGTCACTGCGAGACGCTTTCGGTGTGCTTATTATTAATTTTCGTAGCACTTTCAGCGCTTCGGTTGCAGTTAGGATATTATACACAGCTAAACGTATTTGTAGGCGTTCTGAGCCATTTATTTGTACCGTAACATTCACAAAATAACGTATTATTTGAATAGAGAATGTTTGAATTTTGCATTCGATTGGATTCATATTCAAACACACCTAAGCGTACCGAGAAGTCTGCGTAAGTGGTAATGTAAAGTTTATATCTATTTCAGATGCAGTAGGTGTCACTGCGAGACGCTTTCGGTGTGCTTATTATTAATTTTCGTAGCACTTTCAGCGTTTCGGTTGCAGTTAGGGTGTTATACACAACTAAATATATTTATAGGCGTTCTGACCCCTTCTACTTGTTCCGTAATATATACAAAATAACAAATTATTTGAATACAGAATGTTTTGAATTTTGCATTCGATTGGATTCATATTCAAACACACCCTAAGTGTGCCGAGAAGTCTACGTAAGTGGTAATATGACGTTTATATCTATTCTAGATGCAGTAGTGACACTGCGAGATGCTTTCGGTGTACTTATTATTAATTCTCGTAGAACATTCAGCGTTGCAGTTGCAGTTAGGTTATTATACACAGTAAAATGTATTTATAGGCGTTCTGAGCTTTTTACATGTTCCGTAACATAAACAAAATACCGAATATATTTATATAGCGAATGTTTGAATTTTGCATTCGATTGGATTCATATTCAAACACACCTAAGCGTACCGAGAAGAGTGCGTAAGTATTAATGTGAAGTTTATATCTATTTCAGATGCAGTAGGTGTCAATGCGAGACGCTTTCGGTGTGCTTATTATTAATTTTCGTAGCACTTTCAGCGCTTCGGTTGCACTTAGGATATTATACACAGCTAAATGTATTTATAGGCGTTCTGAGCCATTTAGTTGTACCGTAACATTCACAAAATAACGTATTATTTGAATAGAGAATGTTTGAAATTTTCATTCGATTGGATTCATATTCAAACACTCCTAAGCTGCCGAGAAGTCTTCGTAAGTGGAATATGACGTTTTATATCTATTTTTAGATTCAGTAGCTTACACTGCGAGATGTTTTCGGTGTAGTTATTAATAAATTTCGTAGCACTTTCAGTGTTTCGGTTGCAGTTAGGTTATTATACACAGCAATATATATTTATAGGGGTTCTGAGCCATTTAGTTGTACCGTAACATTCACAAAATAACGTATTATTTGAATAGAGAATGTTTGAGTTTTGCATTCGATTGGATTCATATTCAAACAGTCCTAAGCGTGCCGGGAAATCATTGTAAGTGGTAATATGACGTTTATATCTATTTTAAATTCAGTAGCTGGCACTGCGAGTAGCTTTCGGTGTACTTAATATTAATTCTCGTAGCACTTTCAGCGCTTCGGTTGTAGTTAGGATATTATACAGAGCTAAATGTATTTATAGGCGTTCTGAGCCCTTTAGTTGTACCGTAACATAAACAAAATAACTAATTATTTGAATAGAGAATGATTGAATTTTGCATTCGATTGGATACATTTTCAAACACACCTAAGCGAGCCGAGAAGTCTTCGTAAGTGGTAATGTGAAGTTTATATCTATTTCAGATGCAGTAGGTGTCACTGCGAGACGCTTTCGGTGTGCTTATTATTAATTTTCGTAGCACTTTCAGCGCTTCGGTTGCAGTTAGGATATTATACACAGCTAAATGTATTTATAGGCGTTCTGAGCCATTTATTTGTACCGTAACATTCACAAAATAACGTATTATTTGAATAGAGAATGTTTGAATTTTGCATTCGATTGGATTCATATTCAAACACACCTAAGCGTACCGAGAAGTCTTCGTAAGTGGTAATGTAAAGTTTATATCTATTTCAGATGCAGTAGGTGTCACTGCGAGACGCTTTCGGTGTGCTTATTATTAATTTTCGTAGCACTTTCAGCGTTTCGGTTGCAGTTAGGGTGTTATACACAGCTAAATATATTTATAGGCGTTCTGAGCCCTCTACTTGTTCCGTAATATATACAAAATAACAAATTATTTGAATACAGAATGTTTGAATTTTGCATTCGATTGGATTCATATTCAAACACACCTAAGTGTGCCGAGAAGTCTACGTAAGTGGTAATATGACGTTTATATCTATTCTAGATGCAGTAGTGACACTGCGAGATGCTTTCGGTGTATTTATTATTAATTCTCGTAGAACATTCAGCGTTTCAGTTGCAGTTAGGTTATTATACACAGTAAAATGTATTTATAGGCGTTCTGAGCCTTTTACATGTTCCGTAACATAAACAAAATACCGAATTATTTATATAGCGAATGTTTGAATTTTGCATTCGATTGGATTCATATTCAAACACACCTAAGCGTACCGAGAAGTCTTCGTAAGTGGTAATGTAAAGTTTATATCTATTTCAGATGCAGTAGGTGTCACTGCGAGACGCTTTCGGTGTGCTTATTATTAATTTTCGTAGCACTTTCAGCGTTTCGGTTGCAGTTAGGGTGTTATACACAGCTAAATATATTTATAGGCGTTCTGAGCCCTCTACTTGTTCCGTAATATATACAAAATAACAAATTATTTGAATACAGAATGTTTGAATTTTGCATTCGATTGGATTCATATTCAAACACACCTAAGTGTGCCGAGAAGTCTACGTAAGTGGTAATATGACGTTTATATCTATTCTAGATGCAGTAGTGACACTGCGAGATGCTTTCGGTGTATTTATTATTGATTCTCGTAGAACATTCAGCGTTTCAGTTGCAGTTAAGTTATTATACACAGTAAAATGTATTTATAGGCGTTCTGAGCCTTTTACATGTTCCGTAACATAAACAAAATACCGAATTATTTATATAGCGAATGTTTGAATTTTGCATTCGATTGGATTCATATTCAAACACACCTAAGCGTACCGAGAAGTTTTCGTAAGTGGTAATGTAAAGTTTATATCTATTTCAGATGCAGTAGGTGTCACTGCGAGACGCTTTCGGTGTGCTTATTATTAATTTTCGTAGCACTTTCAGCGTTTCGGTTGCAGTTAGGGTGTTATACACAGCTAAATATATTTATAGGCGTTCTGAGCCCTCTACTTGTTCCGTAATATATACAAAATAACAAATTATTTGAATACAGAATGTTTGAATTTTGCATTCGATTGGATTCATATTCAAACACACCTAAGTGTGCCGAGAAGTCTACGTAAGTGGTAATATGACGTTTATATCTATTCTAGATGCAGTAGTGACACTGCGAGACGCTTTCGGTGTACTTATTATTAATTCTCGTAGAACATTCAGCGTTTCAGTTGCAGTTAGGTTATTATACACAGTCAAATGTATTTATAGGCGTTCTGAGCTTTTTACATGTTCCGTAACATAAACAAAATACCGAATTATTTATATAGCGAATGTTTGAATTTTGCATTCGATTGGATTCATATTCAAACACACCTAAGCGTACCGAGAAGTCTTCGTAAGTGGTAATGTGAAGTTTATATCTATTTCAGATGCAGTAGGTGTCACTGCTAGACGCTTTCGGTGTGCTTATTATTAATTTTCGTAGCACTTTCAGCGCTTCGGTTGCAGTTAGGATATTATACACAGCTAAATGTATTTATAGGCGTTCTGAGCCATTTAGTTGTACCGTAACATTCTCAAAATAACGTATTATTTGAATAGAGAATGTTTGAATTTTGCATTCGTTTGGATTCATATTCAAACACTCCTAAGCGTGCCGAGAAGTCTTCGTAAGTGGAATATGACGTTTATATCTATTTTAGATTCAATAGCTTACACTGCGAGATGTTTTCGGTGTAGTTATTAATAAATTTCGTAGCACTTTCAGTGTTTCGGTTGCAGTTAGGTTATTATACACAGCAATATATATTTATAGGGGTTCTGAGCCATTTAGTTGTTCCGTAACATACACAAAATAACGAAATATTTGAATAGAAAATTTTTGAATTTTGCTTCCGATTGGATTCATATTCAATCACACCTAAGCGTGCCAAGAAGTCTTCGTAAGTATAACATGACGTTTTTATCTAGTTTAGATGCAGTAAGTGACACTGCGAGATGCTTTCCGTGTAATAAATTATTAATTCTCGTAGAACATTCAGCGTTTCGGTTGCAGTTAGGTTATTATACACTGTAAAATGTATTTATAGGCGTTCTGAGCCTTCTACATGTTCCGTTACATAAACAAAATGCCGAATTATTTAAATAGCAAATGTTTGAATTTTGCATTCGATTGGATTCATATTCAAACACACCTAAGCGTGCCGAGAAGTTTTCGTAAGTGGTAATGTGAAGTTTATATCTATTTTAGATGCAGTAGTGACACTGCGAGATGCTTTCGGTGTACTTATTATTAATTCTCGTAGCACTTTCAGCGCTTCGGTTGCAGTTAGGATATTATACACAGCTAAATATATTTATAGGCGTTCTGAGCCATTTAGTTGTACCGTAACATTCACAAAATAACTAATTATTTGAATAGAGAATGTTTGAATTTTGCATTCGATTGGATTCATATTCAAACACTCCTAAGCGTGCCGAGAAATCATCGTAAGTGGTAATATGACGTTTATATCTATTTTAGATGCAGTAGTGACACTGCGAGATGCTTTCGGTGGGATTATTATTAATTTTCGTAGCACTTTCAGCGTTTCGGTTGCAGTTAGGGTGTTATACACAGCTAAATATATTTATAGGCGTTCTGAGCCCTCTACTTGTTCCGTAATATATACAAAATAACAAATTATTTGAATACTGAGTGTTTGAATTTTGCATTCGATTGGATTCATATTCAAACACACCTAAGCGTGCCGAGAAGTTTTCGTAAGTGGTAATGTGAAGTTTGTAACTATTTCAGATGCATTAGGTGTCATTGCGAGACGCTTTCGGTGGGATTATTATTAATTTTCGTAGCACTTTCAGCGTTTCGGTTGCAGTTAGGGTGTTATACACAGCTAAATATATTTATAGGCGTTCTGAGCCCTCTACTTGTTCCGTAATATATACAAAATAACAAATTATTTAAATACTGAACGTTTGAATTTTGCATTCGATTGGATTCATATTCATACACACCTAAGTGTGCCGAGAAGTCTACGTAAGTGGTAATATGACGTTTATATCTATTTTAGATGCAGTAGTGACACTGCGAGATGCTTTCGGTGTACTTATTATGAATTCTCGTAGCACTTTCAGCGCTTCGGTTGCAGTTAGGATATTATACACAGCTAAATTTATTTATAGGCGTTCTGAGCCATTTAGTTGTACCGTAACATTCACAAAATAACGTATTATTTGAATAGAGAATGTTTGAAGTTTGCATTCGATTGGATTCATATTCAAACACTCCTAAGCGTGCCGAGAAATTATCGTAAGTGGTAATATGACGTTTATATCTATTTTAGATGCAGTAGTGACACTGCGAGATGCTTTCGGTGTACTTATTATTAATTCTCGTAGCACTTTCAGCGCTTCGGTTGCAGTTAGGACATTATACACCGCTAAATATATTTATAGGCGTTCTGAGCCCTCTACTTGTTCCGTAATATATACAAAATAACAAATTATTTGAATACTGAATGTTTGAATTTTGCATTCGATTGGATTCATATTCAAACACACCTAAGCGTGCCGAGAAGTTTTCGTAAGTGGTAATGTGAAGTTTATATCTATTTCAGATGCATTAGGTGTCATTGCGAGACGCTTTCGGTGGGATTATTATTAATTTTCGTAGCACTTTCAGCGTTTCGGTTGCAGTTAGGGTGTTATACACAGCTAAATATATTTATAGGCGTTCTGATCCCTCTACTTGTTCCGTAATATATACAAAATAACAAATTATTTGAATACTGAATGTTTGAATTTTGCATTCGATTGGATTCATATTCAAACACACCTAAGTGTGCCGAGAAGTCTACGTAAGTGGTAATATGACGTTTATATCTATTTTGCATTCAGTAGCTGACACTGCGAGATGTTTACGGTGTAATTATTAATAATTTTCGTAGCACTTTCAGTGTTTCGCTTGCAGTTAGGTTATTATACACAGCAATATATATTTATAGGCGTTCTGAGCCATTTAGTTGTACCGTAACATTCACAAAATTACTTATTATTTCAATAGAAAATAATTGAATTTCGCATTCGATTGGATTCATATTCAAACACGCCTAAGCGTGCCGAGAAGTCTTCGTAAGTGATATATGACGTTTATATCTATTTTACATTCAGTAGCTGACACTGCGAGATGTTTACGGTGTAATTATTAATAATTTTCGTAGCACTTTCAGTGTTTCGCTTGCAGTTAGGTTATTATACACAGCAATATATATTTATAGGCGTTCTGAGCCATTTAGTTGTTCCGTAACATACACAAAATAACGAAATATTTGAATAGAGAATTTTTGAATTTTGCTTCCGATTGGATTCATATTCAAACACACCTAAGCGTGCCGAGAAGTCTTCGGAAGTGTAACAAGACGTTTTTATCTAGTTTAGATGCAGTAGGTGTCACTGCGAGATGCTTTCCGTGTAATAAATTATTAATTCTCGTAGAACATTCAGCGTTTCGGTTGCAGTTAGGTTATTATACACAGTAAAATGTATTTATATGCGTTCTGAGCCTTCTACATGTTCCGTAACATAAACAAAATACCGAATTATTTAAATAGCAAATGTTTGAATTTTGCATTCGATTGGATTCATATTCAAACACAACTAAGCGTACCGAGAAGTCTTCGTAAGTGGTAATGTGAAGATTATATGTATTTCAGATTTAGTAGGTGGCACTGCGAGACGTTTTCGGTGTGCTTATTATTAATTTTCGTAGCACTTTCAGCGTTTCGGTTGTAGTTAGGGTGTTATACACAGCTAAATGTATTTATAGGCGTTCTGAGCCCTCTACTTGTTCCGTAATATATAAAAAATAACAAATTATTTGAATACAGAATGTTTGAATTTTGCATTCGATTGGATTCATATTCAAACACACCTAAGTGTGCCGAGAAGTCTACGTAAGTGGTAATATGACGTTTACATCTATTTTAGATGCAGTAGTGACACTGCGAGATGTTTTCGGTGTACTTATTATTAATTCTCCTAGCACTTTCAGCGTTTCGGTTGCAGTTAGGATATTATACACAGCTAAATGTATTTATAGGCGTTCTGAGCCCTCTACTTGTTCCGTAATATATACAAAATAACAAATTATTTGAATACAGAATGTTTGAATTTTGCATTCGATTGGATTCATATTCAAACACTCCTAAGCGTGCCGAGAAATCATCGTAAGTGGTAATATGACGTTTATATCTATTTTAAATTCAGTAGCTGACACTGCGAGAAGCTTTCGGTGTACTTAATATTAATTCTCGTAACACTTTCAGCGCTTCGGTTGTAGTTAGGATATTATACAGAGCTAAATGTATTTATAGGCGTTCTGAGCACTTTAGTTGTACCGTAACATAAACAAAATAACTAATTATTTGAACAGAGAATGATTGAATTTTGCATCCCATTGGATTCATATTCAAACACACCTAAGCGTGCCGAGAAGTCTTCGTAAGTGGTAATATGACGTTTATATCAATTTCAGATACAGTAGGTGACACTGCGAGATGCTTTCGGTGTACTTATTATTAATTTTCGTAGCACTTTCATCGCTTCGGTGGCAGTTAGATTATTATACACAGCTATATATATTTATACGCTTTATGAACTCTATAGTTGTTCCGTAACATAAACAAAATAACGTATTATTGGAATAGAGAATGATTAAATTTTGCATCCGATTGGATACATATTCAAACACACCTAAGCGAGCCGAGAAGTCTTCGTAAGTGTAACATGACGTTTTTATCTAGTTTAGATGCAGTAGGTGACACTGCGAGGAGCTTTCCGTGTAATAAATTATTAATTTTCGTAGAACATTTAGCGTTTCGGTTGCAGGTAGGTTATTATACAAAGTAAAATGTATTTATAGTCGTTCTGAGCCTTTTACATGTTCCGTAACATAAACAAAATACCGAATTATTTATATACCGAATGTTTGAATTTTGCATTCGATTGGATTCATATTCAAACACACCTAAGCGTACCGAGAAGTCTTCGTAAGTGGTAATGTGAAGTTTATATCTATTTCAGATGCAGTAGGTGTCACTGCGAGACGCTTTCGGTGGGATTATTATTAATTTTCGTAGCACTTTCAGCGTTTCGGTTGCAGTTAGGGTGTTATACACAGCTAAAAATATTTATAGGCGTTCTGAGCCCTCTACTTGTTCCGTAATATATACAAAATAACAAATTATTTGAATACTGAATGTTTGAATTTTGCATTCGTTTGGATTCATATTCAAACACACCTAAGTGTGCCGAGAAGTCTACGTAAGTGGTAATATGACGTTTATATCTATTTTAGATGCAGTAGTGACACTGCGAGATGCTTTCGGTGTACTTATTATTAATTCTCGTAGCACTTTCAGCGCTTCGGTTGCAGTTAGGATATTATACACAGCTAAATTTATTTATAGGCGTTCTGAGCCATTTAGTTATACCGTAACATTCACAAAATAACGTATTATTTGAATAGAGAATGTTTCAAGTTTGCATTCGATTGGGTTCATATTCAAACACTCCTAAGCGTGCCGAGAAATCATCGTAAGTGGTAATATGACGTTTATATCTATTTTAGATGCAGTAGTGACAATGCGAGATGCTTTCGGTGTACTTATTATTAATTCTTGTAGCACTTTCAGCGCTTCGGTTGCAGTTAGGATATTATACACAGCAAAATTTATTTATAGGCGTTCTGAGCCATTTAGTTGTACCGTAACATTCACAAAATAACGTATTATTTGAATAGAGAATGTTTGAATTTTGCATTCGATTGGATTCATATTAAAACACTCCTAAGCGTGCCGAGAAGTCTTCGTAAGTGAAATATGACGTTTATATCTATTTTAGATTCAGTAGCTGACACTGCGAGATGTTTTCGGTGTAATTATTAATAAATTTCGTAGCACTTTCAGTGTTTCGGTTGCAGTTAGGTTATTATACACAGCAATATATATTTATAGGCGTTCTGAGCCATTTAGTTGTTCCGTAACATACACAAAACGACGAAATATTTGCATAGACAATTTTTGAATTTTGCTTTCGATTGGATTCATATTCAAACACACCTAAGCGTGCCGAGAAGTCTTCGTAAGTGTAACATGACGTTTTTATCTAGTTTAGATGCAGTAGGTGACACTGCGAGATGCTTTCCGTGTAATAAATTATTAATTCTCGTAGAACATTCAGCGTTTCGGTTGCAGTTAGGTTATTATACACAGCTATATATATTTATAGGCGTTCTGAGCTATTTAGTTGTTCCGTAACATACACAAAATAATGAAATATTTGAATAGAGAATTTTTGAATTTTGCTTCCGATTGGATTCATATTCAAACATACCTAAGCGTGCCGAGAAGTCTTCGTAAGTGTAACATGACGTTTTTATCTAGTTTAGATGCAGTAGGTGACACTGCGAGATGCTTTCCGTGTAATTAATTATTAATTCTCGTAAAACATTCAGCGTTTCGGTTGCAGTTAGGTTATTATACACAGTAAAATGTATTTATAGGCGTTCTGAGCCTTTTACATGTTCCGTAACATAAACAAAATACCGAATTAATTATATAGCGAATGTTTGAATTTTGCATTCGATTGGATTCATATTCAAACACACCTAAGCGTACCGAGAACTCTTCGTAAGTGGTAATGTGATGTTTATATCTATTTCAGATGCAGTAGGTGTCACTGCGAGACGCTTTCGGTGTGCTTATTATTAATTTTCGTAGCACTTTCAGCGCTTCGGTTGCAGTTAGGATATTATACACAGCTAAATGTATTTATAAGCGTTCTGAGCCATTTATTTGTACCGTAACATTCACAAAATAACGTATTATTTGAATAGAGAATGTTTGAATTTTGCATTCGATTGGATTCATATTCAAACACACCTAAGCGTACCGAGAAGTCTTCGTAAGTGGTAATGTAAAGTTTATATCTATTTCAGATGCAGTAGGTGTCACTGCGAGACGCTTTCGGTGTGCTTATTATTAATTTTCGTAGCACTTTCAGCGTTTCGGTTGCAGTTAGGGTGTTATACACAGCTAAATATATTTATAGGCGTTCTGAGCCCTCTACTTGTTCCGTAATATATACAAAATAACAAATTATTTGAATACAGAATGTTTGAATTTTGCATTCGATTGGATTCATATTCAAACACACCTAAGCGTACCGAGAAGTTTTCGTAAGTGGTAATGTGAAGTTTATATCTATTTTAGATGCAGTAGTGACACTGCGAGATGCTTTCGGTGTACTTATTATTAATTCTCGTAGCACTTTCAGCGCTTCGGTTGCAGTTAGGATATTATACACAGCTAAATATATTTATAGGCGTTCTGAACCATTTAGTTGTACCGTAACATTCACAAAATAACTTATTATTTCAATAGAGAATGATTAAATTTTGCATCCGATTGGATACATATTCAAACACACCTAAGCGTGTCGAGAAGTCTTCGTAAGTGTAACATGACGTTTTTATCTAGTTTAGATGCAGTAGGTGACACTGCGAGGTGCTTTCCGTGTAATAAATTATTAATTTTCGTAGAACATTTAGCGTTTCGGTTGCAGGTAGGTTATTATACAAAGTAAAATGTATTTATAGTCGTTCTGAGCCTTTTACATGTTCCGTAACATAAACAAAATACCGAATTATTTATATACCGAATGTTTGAATTTTGCATTCGATTGGATTCATATTCAAACACACCTAAGCGTACCGAGAAGTCTTCGTAAGTGGTAATGTGAAGTTTATATCTATTTCAGATGCAGTAGGTGTCACTGCGAGACGCTTTCGGTGGGATTATTATTAATTTTCGTAGCACTTTCAGCGTTTCAGTTGCAGTTAGGGTGTTATACACAGCTAAAAATATTTATAGGCGTTCTGAGCCCTCTACTTGTTCCGTAATATATACAAAATAACAAATTATTTGAATACTGAATGTTTGAATTTTGCATTCGTTTGGATTCATATTCAAACACACCTAAGTGTGCCGAGAAGTCTACGTAAGTGGTAATATGACGTTTATATCTATTTTAGATGCAGTAGTGACACTGCGAGATGCTTTCGGTGTACTTATTATTAATTCTCGTAGCACTTTCAGCGCTTCGGTTGCAGTTAGGATATTATACACAGCTAAATTTATTTATAGGCGTTCTGAGCCATTTAGTTATACCGTAACATTCACAAAATAACGTATTATTTGAATAGAGAATGTTTCAAGTTTGCATTCGATTGGGTTCATATTCAAACACTCCTAAGCGTGCCGAGAAATCATCGTAAGTGGTAATATGACGTTTATATCTATTTTAGATGCAGTAGTGACAATGCGAGATGCTTTCGGTTACTTATTATTAATTCTTGTAGCACTTTCAGCGCTTCGGTTGCAGTTAGGATATTATACACAGCAAAATTTATTTATAGGCGTTCTGAGCCATTTAGTTGTACCGTAACATTCACAAAATAACGTATTATTTGAATAGAGAATGTTTGAATTTTGCATTCGATTGGATTCATATTAAAACACTCCTAAGCGTGCCGAGAAGTCTTCGTAAGTGAAATATGACGTTTATATCTATTTTAGATTCAGTAGCTGACACTGCGAGATGTTTTCGGTGTAATTATTAATAAATTTCGTAGCACTTTCAGTGTTTCGGTTGCAGTTAGGTTATTATACACAGCAATATATATTTATAGGCGTTCTGAGCCATTTAGTTGTTCCGTAACATACACAAAACGACGAAATATTTGCATAGACAATTTTTGAATTTTGCTTTCGATTGGATTCATATTCAAACACACCTAAGCGTGCCGAGAAGTCTTCGTAAGTGTAACATGACGTTTTTATCTAGTTTAGATGCAGTAGGTGACACTGCGAGATGCTTTCCGTGTAATAAATTATTAATTCTCGTAGAACATTCAGCGTTTCGGTAGCAGTTAGGTTATTATACACAGCTATATATATTTATAGGCGTTCTGAGCTATTTAGTTGTTCCGTAACATACACAAAATAATGAAATATTTGAATAGAGAATTTTTGAATTTTGCTTCCGATTGGATTCATATTCAAACATACCTAAGCGTGCCGAGAAGTCTTCGTAAGTGTAACATGACGTTTTTATCTAGTTTAGATGCAGTAGGTGACACTGCGAGATGCTTTCCGTGTAATTAATTATTAATTCTCGTAAAACATTCAGCGTTTCGGTTGCAGTTAGGTTATTATACACAGTAAAATGTATTTATAGGCGTTCTGAGCCTTTTACATGTTCCGTAACATAAACAAAATACCGAATTATTTATATAGCGAATGTTTGAATTTTGCATTCGATTGGATTCATATTCAAACACACCTAAGCGTACCGAGAACTCTTCGTAAGTGGTAATGTGATGTTTATATCTATTTCAGATGCAGTAGGTGTCACTGCGAGACGCTTTCGGTGTGCTTATTATTAATTTTCGTAGCACTTTCAGCGCTTCGGTTGCAGTTAGGATATTATACACAGCTAAATGTATTTATAAGCGTTCTGAGCCATTTATTTGTACCGTAACATTCACAAAATAACGTATTATTTGAATAGAGAATGTTTGAATTTTGCATTCGATTGGATTCATATTCAAACACACCTAAGCGTACCGAGAAGTCTTCGTAAGTGGTAATGTAAAGTTTATATCTATTTCAGATGCAGTAGGTGTCACTGCGAGACGCTTTCGGTGTGCTTATTATTAATTTTCGTAGCACTTTCAGCGTTTCGGTTGCAGTTAGGGTGTTATACACAGCTAAATATATTTATAGGCGTTCTGAGCCCTCTACTTGTTCCGTAATATATACAAAATAACAAATTATTTGAATACAGAATGTTTGAATTTTGCATTCGATTGGATTCATATTCAAACACACCTAAGCGTACCGAGAAGTTTTCGTAAGTGGTAATGTGAAGTTTATATCTATTTTAGATGCAGTAGTGACACTGCGAGATGCTTTCGGAGTACTTATTATTAATTCTCGTAGCACTTTCAGCGCTTCGGTTGCAGTTAGGATATTATACACAGCTAAATATATTTATAGGCGTTCTGAACCATTTAGTTGTACCGTAACATTCACAAAATAACTAAATATTTGAATAGAGAATGTTTGAATTTTGCATTCGATTGGATTAATATTCAAACACTCCTAAGCGTGCCGAGAAATCATCGTAAGTGGTAATATGACGTTTATATCTATTTTAGATGCAGTAGTGACACTGCGAGATGCTTTCGGTGTACTTATTATTAATTCTCGTAGCACTTTCAGCGCTTCGGTTGCAGTTAGGATATTATACACAGCTAAATATATTTATAGGCGTTCTGAGCCATTTAGTTGTACCGTAACATTCACAAAATAACTTATTATTTCAATAGAGAATGATTAAATTTTGCATCCGATTGGATACATATTCAAACACACCTAAGCGAGCCGAGAAGTTTTCGTAAGTGTAACATGACGTTTTTATCTAGTTTAGATGCAGTAGGTGTCACTGCGAGATGCTTTCCGTGTAATAAATTATTAATTCTCGTAGTAAATTCAGCGTTTCGGTTGCAGTTAGGTTATTATACACAGTAAAATGTATTTATAGGAGTTCTGAGCCTTCTACATGTTCCGTAACATAAACAAAATACCGAATTATTTAAATAGCGAATGTTTGAATTTTGCATTCGATTGGATTCATATTCAAACACAACTAAGCGTACCGAGAAGTCTTCGTAAGTGGTAATGTGAAGTTTATATCTATTTCAGATTTAGTAGGTGTCACTGCGAGACGCTTTCGGTGTGCTTATTATTAATTTTCGTAGCACTTTCAGCGTTTCGGTTGCAGTTAGGGTGTTATACACAGCTAAATATATTTATAGGCGTTCTGAGCCCTCTACTTGTTCCGTAATATATACAAAATAACAAATTATTTGAATACAGGATGTTTGAATTTTGCATTCGATTGGATTCATATTCAAACACACCTAAGTGTGCCGAGAAGTCTACGTAAGTGGTAATATGACGTTTACATCTATTTTAGATGCAGTAGTGACACTGCGAGATGCTTTCGGTGTACTTATTATTAATTCTCGTAGCACTTTCAGCGCTTCGGTTGCAGTTAGGATATTATACACAGCTATATGTATTTATAGGCGTTCTGAGCCATTTAGTTGTACCGTAACATTCACAAAATAACGTATTATTTGAATAGAGAATGGTTGAATTTTGCATTCGATTGGATTCATATTCAAACATTCCTAAGCGTGCCGAGAAATCATCGTAAGTGGTAATATGACGTTTATATCTATTTTAGATGCAGTAGTGACACTGCGAGATGCTTTCGGTGTACTTATTATTAATTCTCGTAGCACTTTCAGCGCTTCGGTTGCAGTTAGGATATTATACACAGCTAAATGTATTTATAGGCGTTCTGAACCATTTAGTTGTACCGCAACATTCACAAAATAACGTATTATTTGAATAGAGAATGTTTGAATTTTGGATTCGATTGGATTCATATTCAAGCACTCCTAAGCGTGCCGAGAAGTCTTCGTAAGTGGAATATGACGTTTATATCTATTTTAGATTCAGTAGCTGACACTGCGAGATGTTTTCGGTGCAATTATTAATAATTTTCGTAGCGCTTTCAGTGTTTCGGTTGCAGTTATGTTATTATACACAGCAATATATATTTATAGGCGTTCTGAGCCATTTAGTTGTTCCGTAACATACACAAAATAACGAAATATTTGAATAGAGAATGTTTGAATTTTGCATTCGATTGGATTCATATTCAAACACTCCTAAGCGTGCCGAGAAATCATCGTGAGTGGTAATATGACGTTTATATCTATTTTAAATTCAGTAGCTGACACTGCGAGAAGCTTTCGGTGTACTTAATATTAATTCTCGTAACACTTTCAGCGCTTCGGTTGTAGTTAGGATATTATACAGTGCTAAATGTATTTATAGGCGTTCTGAGCACTTTAGTTGTACCGTAACATAAACAAAATAACTAATTATTTGAACAGAGAATGATTAAATTTTGCATCCCATTGGATTCATATTCAAACACACCTAAGCGTGCCGAGAAGCCTTCGTAAGTGGTAATATGACGTTTATATCAATTTTAGATACAGTAGGTGACATTGCGAGATGCTTTCGGTGTACTTATTATTAATTTTCGTAGCACTTTCATCGCTTCGGTGGCAGTTAGATTATTATACACAGCTATATATATTTATACGCTTTATGAACTTTTTAGTTGTTCCGTAACATAAACAAAATAACGTATTATTGGAATAGAGAATGATTAAATTTTGCATCCGATTGGATACATATTCAAACACACCTAAGCGAGCCGAGAAGTCTTCGTAAGTGGTAATATGACGTTTATATCTAGTTTAGATGCAGTAGGTGGCACTGCGAGATGCTTTCGGTGTACTTATTATTAATTTTCGAAGCACTTTAAGCGTTTCGGTTGCAGTTAGGTTATTATACACAGCTATATATATTTATAGGCGTTCTGAGCCCTTTAGTTGTACCGTAACATAAACAAAATAACTAATTATTTGAACAGAGAATGATTGAATTTTGCATCCCATTGGATTCATATTCAAACACACCTAAGCGTGCCGAGAAGTCTTCGTAAGTGGTAATATGACGTTTATATCAATTTTAGATACAGTAGGTGACACTGCGAGATGCTTTCGGTGTACTTATTATTAATTTTCGTAGCACTTTCATCGCTTCGGTGGCAGTTAGATTATTATACACAGCACATATTTATACGCTTTATGAACTTTTTAGTTGCTCCGTAACATAAACAAAATAACGTATTATTGGAATAGAGAGTGATTAAATTTTGCATCCGATTGGATACATATTCAAACACACCTAAGCGAGCCGAGAAGTCTTCGTAAGTGGTAATATGACGTTTATATCTAGTTTAGATGCAGTAGGTGTCACTGCGAGACGCTTTCGGTGTGCTTATTAATAATTTTCGTAGCACTTTCAGCGTTTCGGTTGCAGTTAGGGTGTTATACACAGCTAAATATATTTATAGGCGTTCTGAGCCATTTAGTTGTACCGTAACATTCACAAAATAACGTATTATTTGAATAGAGAATGTTTGAGTTTTGCATTCGATTGGATTCATATTCAAACAGTCCTAAGCGTGCCGAGAAATCATCGTAAGTGGTAATATGACGTTTATATCTATTTTAAATTCAGTAGCTGACACTGCGAGAGGCTTTCGGTGTACTTAATATTAATTTTCGAAGCACTTTAAGCGTTTCGGTTACAGTTAGGTTATTATACGCAGCTATATATATTTATAGGTGTTCCGAGCCTTTTAGCTGTTCCGTAACATAAACAAAATAACGTATTATTGGAATAGAGAACGATTAAATTTTGCATTCGATTGGATACATATTCAAACACACCTAAGCGAGCCGAGAAGTCTTCGTAAGTGGTAATATGACGTTTATATCTAGTTTAGATGCAGTAGGTGTCACTGCGAGACGCTTTCGGTGTGCTTATTAATAATTTTCGTAGCACTTTCAGCGTTTCGGTTGCAGTTAGGGTGTTATACACAGCTAAATATATTTATAGGCGTTCTGAGCCATTTAGTTGTAGCGTAACATTCACAAAATAACGTATTATTTGAATGGAGAATGTTTGAGTTTTGCATTCGATTGGATTCATATTCAAACAGTCCTAAGCGTGCCGAGAAATCATCGTAAGTGGTAATATGACGTTTATATCTATTTTAAATTCAGTAGCTGACACTGCGAGAAGCTTTCGGTGTACTTAATATTAATTCTCGTAGCACTTTCAGCGCTTCGGTTGTAGTTAGGATATTATACAGAGCTATATGTATTTATAGGCGTTCTGAGCCCTTTAGTTGTACCGTAACATAAACAAAATAACTAATTATTTGAACAGAGAATGATTGAATTTTGCATCCCATTGGATTCATATTCAAACACACCTAAGCGTGCCGAGAAGTCTTCGTAAGTGGTAATATGACGTTTATATCAATTTTAGATACAGTAGGTGACACTGCGAGATGCTTTCGGTGTACTTATTATTAATTTTTGTAGCACTTTCATCGCTTCGGTGGCAGTTAGATTATTATACACAGCTATATATATTTATACGCTTTATGAACTTTTTAGTTGCTCCGTAACATAAACAAAATAACGTATTATTGGAATAGAGAACGATTAAATTTTGCATTCGATTGGATACATATTCAAACACACCTAAGCGAGCCGAGAAGTCTTCGTAAGTGGTAATATGACGTTTATATCTAGTTTAGATGCAGTAGGTGTCACTGCGAGACGCTTTCGGTGTGCTTATTAATAATTTTCGTAGCACTTTCAGCGTTTCGGTTGCAGTTAGGGTGTTATACACAGCTAAATATATTTATAGGCGTTCTGAGCCATTTAGTTGTACCGTAACATTCACAAAATAACGTATTATTTGAATAGAGAATGTTTGAGTTTTGCATTCGATTGGATTCATATTCAAACAGTCCTAAGCGTGCCGAGAAATCATCGTAAGTGGTAATATGACGTTTATATCTATTTTAAATTCAGTAGCTGACACTGCGAGAAGCTTTCGGTGTACTAAATATTAATTTTTGAAGCACTTTAAGCGTTTCGGTTACAGTTACGTTATTATACACAGCTATATATATTTATAGGTGTTCCGAGCCCTTTAGCTGTTCCGTAACATAAACAAAATAACGTATTATTAGAATAGAGAACGATTAAATTTTGCATTTGATTGGATACATATTCAAACACACCTAAGCGAGCCGAGAAGTCTTCGTAAGTGGTAATATGACGTTTATATCTAGTTTAGATGCAGTAGGTGTCACTGCGAGACGCTTTCGGTGTGCTTATTAATAATTTTCGTAGCACTTTCAGCGTTTCGGTTGCAGTTAGGGTGTTATACACAGCTAAATATATTTATAGGCGTTCTGAGCCATTTAGTTGTACCGTAACATTCACAAAATAACGTATTATTTGAATAGAGAATGTTTGAGTTTTGCATTCGATTGGATTCATATTCAAACAGTCCTAAGCGTGCCGAGAAATCATCGTAAGTGGTAATATGACGTTTATATCTATTTTAAATTCAGTAGCTGACACTGCGAGATGCTTTCGGTGTACTTATTATTAATTTTCGAAGCACTTTAAGCGTTTCGGTTACAGTTAGGTTATTATACACAGCTATATATATTTATAGGTGTTCCGAGCCCTTTAGCTGTTCCGTAACATAAACAAAATAACGTATTATTGGAATAGAGAACGATTAAATTTTGCATTCGATTGGATACATATTCAAACACACCTAAGCGAGCCGAGAAGTCTTCGTAAGTGCTAATATGACGTTTATATCTAGTTTAGATGCAGTAGGTGTCACTGCGAGACGCTTTCGGTGTGCTTATTAATAATTTTCGTAGCACTTTCAGCGTTTCGGTTGCAGTTAGGGTGTTATACACAGCTAAATATATTTATAGGCGTTCTGAGCCATTTAGTTGTACCGTAACAATCACAAAATAACGTATTATTTGAATAGAGAATGTTTGAGTTTTGCATTCCATTGGATTCATATTTAAACAGTCCTAAGCGTGCCGAGAAATCATCGTAAGTGGTAATATGACGTTTATATCTATTTTAAATTCAGTAGCTGACACTGCGAGAAGCTTTCGGTGTACTTAATATTAATTCTCGTAGCACTTTCAGCGCTTCGGTTGTAGTTAGGATATTATACAGAGCTAAATGTATTTATAGGCGTTCTGAGCCCTTTAGTTGTACCGTAACATAAACAAAATAACTAATTATTTGAATAGAGAATGATTGAATTTTGCATTCGATTGGATACATTTTCAAACACACCTAAGCGAGCCGAGAAGTCTTCGTAAGTGGTAATGTGAAGTTTATATCTATTTCAGATGCAGTAGGTGTCACTGCGAGACGCTTTCGGTGTGCTTATTATTAATTTTCGTAGCACTTTCAGCGCTTCGGTTGCAGTTAGGATATTATACACAGCTAAACGTATTTATAGGCGTTCTGAGCCATTTATTTGTACCGTAACATTCACAAAATAACGTATTATTTGAATAGAGAATGTTTGAATTTTGCATTCGATTGGATTCATATTCAAACACACCTAAGCGTACCGAGAAGTCTTCGTAAGTGGTAATGTAAAGTTTATATCTATTTCAGATGCAGTAGGTGTCACTGCGAGACGCTTTCGGTGTGCTTATTATTAATTTTCGTAGCACTTTCAGCGTTTCGGTTGCAGTTAGGGTGTTATACACAACTAAATATATTTATAGGCGTTTTGACCCCTCTACTTGTTCCGTAATATATACAAAATAACAAATTATTTGAATACAGAATGTTTGAATTTTGCATTCGATTGGATTCATATTCAAACACACCTAAGTGTGCCGAGAAGTCTACGTAAGTGGTAATATGACGTTTATATCTATTCTAGATGCAGTAGTGCAACTGCGAGATGCTTTCGGTGTACTTATTATTAATTCTCGTAGAACATTCAGCGTTGCAGTTGCAGTTAGGTTATTATACACAGTAAAATGTATTTATAGGCGTTCTGAGCTTTTTACATGTTCCGTAACATAAACAAAATACCGAATTATTTATATAGCGAATGTTTGAATTTTGCATTCGATTGGATTCATATTCAAACACACCTAAGCGTACCGAGAAGAGTGCGTAAGTATTAATGTGAAGTTTATATCTATTTCAGATGCAGTAGGTGTCAATGCGAGACGCTTTCGGTGTGCTTATTATTAATTTTCGTAGCACTTTCAGCGCTTCGGTTGCAGTTAGGATATTATACACAGCTAACTGTATTTATAGGCGTTCTGAGCCATTTAGTTGTACCGTAACATTCACAAAATAACGTATTATTTGAATAGAGAATGTTTGAAATTTTCATTCGATTGGATTCATATTCAAACACTCCTAAGCCTGCCGAGAAGTCTTCGTAAGTGGAATATGACGTTTATATCTATTTTAGATTCAGTAGCTTACACTGCGAGATGTTTTCGGTGTAGTTATTAATACATTTCGTAGCACTTTCAGTGTTTCGGTTGCAGTTATGTTATTATACACAGCAGTATATATTTATAGGGGTTCTGAGCCATTTAGTTGTACCGTAACATTCACAAAATAACGTATTATTTGAATAGAGAATGTTTGAGTTTTGCATTCGATTGGATTCATATTCAAACAGTCCTAAGCGTGCCGGGAAATCATCGTAAGTGGTAATATGACGTTTATATCTATTTTAAATTCAGTAGCTGACACTGCGAGAAGCTTTCGGTGTACTTAATATTAATTCTCGTAGCACTTTCAGCGCTTCGGTTGTAGTTAGGATATTATACAGAGCTAAATGTATTTATAGGCGTTCTGAGCCCTTTAGTTGTACCGTAACATAAACAAAATAACTAATTATTTGAATAGAGAATGATTGAATTTTGCATTCGATTGGATACATTTTCAAACACACCTAGGCGAGCCGAGAAGTCTTCGTAAGTGGTAATGTGAAGTTTATATCTATTTCAGATGCAGTAGGTGTCACTGCGAGACGCTTTCGGTGTGCTTATTATTAATTTTCGTAGCACTTTCAGCGCTTCGGTTGCAGTTAGGATATTATACACAGCTAAATGTATTTATAGGCGTTCTGAGCCATTTATTTGTACCGTAACATTCACACACACCTAAGCGTACCGAGAAGTCTTCGTAAGTGGTAATGTAAAGTTTATATCTATTTCAGATGCAGTAGGTGTCACTGCGAGACGCTTTCGGTGTGCTTATTATTAATTTTCGTAGCACTTTCAGCGTTTCGGTTGCAGTTAGGGTGTTATACACAGCTAAATATATTTATAGGCGTTCTGAGCCCTCTACTTGTTCCGTAATATATACAAAATAACAAATTATTTGAATACAGAATGTTTGAATTTTGCATTCGATTGGATTCATATTCAAACACACCTAAGTGTGCCGAGAAGTCTACGTAAGTGGTAATATGACGTTTATATCTATTCTAGATGCAGTAGTGACACTGCGAGATGCTTTCGGTGTACTTATTATTAATTCTCGTAGAACATTCAGCGTTTCTGTTGCAGTTAGGTTATTATACACAGCAAATGTATTTATAGGCGTTCTGAGCTTTTTACATGTTCCGTAACATAAACGAAATACCGAATTATTTATATAGCGAATGTTTGAATTTTGCATTCGATTGGATTCATATTCAAACACACCTAAGCGTACCGAGAAGTCTTCGTAAGTGGTAATGTGAAGTTTATATCTATTTCAGATGCAGTAGGTGTCACTGCGAGACGCTTTCGGTGTGCTTATTATTAATTTTCGTAGCACTTTCAGCGCTTCGGTTGCAGTTAGGATATTATACACAGCTAAATGTATTTATAGGCGTTCTGAGCCATTTAGTTGTACCGTAACATTCACAAAATAACGTATTATTTGAATAGAGAATGTTTGAAATTTTCATTCGATTGGATTCATATTCAAACACTCCTAAGCCTGCCGAGAAGTCTTCGTAAGTGGAATATGACGTTTATATCTATTTTAGATGCAGTAGTGACACTGCGAGATGCTTTCGGTGTACTTATTATTAATTCTCGTAGCACTTTCAGCGCTTCGGTTGCAGTTAGGATATAATACACAGCTAAATATATTTATAGGCGTTCTGAGCCATTTAGTTGTACCGTAACATTCACAAAATAACTAATTATTTGAATGGAGAATGATTGAATTTTGCATTCGATTGGATTAATATTCAAAAACACCTAAGCGTGCCCACAAGCATTCGTAAGTGGTAATATGACGTTTATGTCTAGTTTAGATGCAGTAGTGACACTGCGAGATGCTTTCGGTGTACTTATTATTAATTCTCGTAGCACTTTCAGCGCTTCGGTTGCAGTTAGGATATTATACACCGCTAAATGTATTTATAGGCGTTCTGAGCCATTTAGTTGTACCGTAACATTCACAAAATAACGTATTATTTGAATAGAAAATGTTTGAATTTTGCATTCGATTGGATTCATATTCAAACACTCCTAAGCGTGCCGAGAAATCATCGTAAGTGGTAATATGACGTTTATATCTATTTTAGATGCAGTAGTGACACTGCGAGATGCTTTCGGTGTACTTATTATTAATTCTCGTAGCACTTTCAGCGCTTCGGTTGCAGTTAGGATATTATACACAGCTAAATGTATTTATAGGCGTTCTGAGCCATTTAGTTGTACCGTAACATTCTCAAAATAACGTATTATTTGAATAGAGAATGTTTGAATTTTGCATTCGTTTGGATTCATATTCAAACACTCCTAAGCGTGCCGAGAAGTCTTCGTAAGTGGAATATGACGTTTATATCTATTTTAGATTCAGTAGCTTACACTGCGAGATGTTTTCGGTGTAGTTATTAATAAAGTTCGTAGCACTTTCAGTGTTTCGGTTGCAGTTAGGTTATTATACACAGCAATATATATTTATAGGGGTTCTGAGCCATTTAGTTGTTCCGTAACATACACAAAATAACGAAATATTTGAATAGAGAATTTTTGAATTTTGCTTCCGATTGGATTCATATTCAATCACACCTAAGCGTGCCAAGAAGTCTTCGTAAGTGTAACATGACGTTTTTATCTAGTTTAGATGCAGTAGGTGACACTGCGAGATGCTTTCCGTGTAATAAATTATTAATTCTCGTAGAACATTCAGCGTTTCGGTTGCAGTTAGGTTATTATACTCAGTAAAATGTATTTATAGGCGTTCTGAGCCTTCTACATGTTCCGTTACATAAACAAAATGCCGAATTATTTTTTTTTTATTTATTTAATACAATGCGCATCAACCTCGAGGGTTATTAGCGCTTTTTGTAGTAACAATGTCTATTTAACAAGTTGGGTATAAAATTATATGCAATACAACATTGATACGGTACAGAATTTGCGAGTACATTTTGTTGTCTTAAATTTTATTTAGGTATTTAGTCTCTTTGAGGTATGAAATAAGGTTTTTTATGTTGCACTTTTCAACTAAAATAAATGCAACGTCTTCTAAGATGTTAAACCTTTGTCTCGCGCTCCTATGTTTTGGACACTCGACAAGCACGTGTTTCACGGACATTGAGGTGTTGCACACATCGCAGAGCGGTGGTTCGCTTCGCGACATAAGGTGGCCATGCGAGAATGTGGTGTGTCCGATTCTTAATCTGGTGATTAACACTTGTTCACTTCTGTTGAGCTTGTTTTGTGACCACCGTTTAACAGATTTCTTTATTTCGCATAGTTTGGACTGGGATCGGTTCCACTTATTCTGCCATGTCGTTGTGATCTTGCATTTTAAGGATGCTATATAGTCTGATAGTACGACTCTAGTTACCTTTTGGACATCTGGATCACTAATTGCTTTTCTTGCCGCCTTGTCTGCAGCCTCGTTTCCGGCTATGCCAATGTGGGACGGGATCCATATAAACTTGACTTCTTTGCCGGCTGTTTGGATTGCGTGGAGTTTTTCCTTTATAAGATGGGTTATGGGGTTTGTGGGATAGGTTTGTTGTATACATGTTAGAGCACTGAGGGAGTCTGATAGGATTATAAAGCGTTGACTGAGGTTTTGTGTTGCATAGACCAGGGCCTGTAGTATAGCATATAATTCCCCTGAACATATGGAATAGGTGCTGGGCATGGAAAACATAATTGTTTCTGTTGGGGTAACGATTGCTATCCCAGTTCCGATTTCCGTTTTTGAAGCATCTGTATATATTTGTGTCCAGTCAGGGAAATTGTGAAGGGTGTCATTTAGGAGTGTCTTGATTAGGTTGGGATTGATTTCTTTCTTGTTATAATGAGATAAAGTAGTGTCGCAGATTGGGGGATTTATAGTCCAAGGAGGAGGTATTTCGAGAATGGAGAAGAACTTCGGTGGTAGTATTATGTTGATTTCAGACGTATATCTATTTAATCGTTCGTAGAATGGTGGGACTGTTCTTTTATTTGTTTGGTAGATGTTGTTGTATCTTTTAGAAAAGGTGTTTTTATAAACGGGATTTTGTGTTTGCGGAGCAATCTTCGTGGCGAAGGTAAGACTTAGATATTTTCGTTTTAGGTATAAGGGGGGCTCACCGGCTTCACAGTACAGGCTTTCTATCGGACTTGTTCGGAATGCTCCAAGTGCTGTGCGTATTGCTAAGTTTTGAATTTTGTCAATTTGCCTCAAAAGTGATGTTTTGGCTGATCCATACGCTATAGAGCCGTAGTCTATTTTTGACCTTATGAGTGATTTGTATATAAGTAGGAGATGATCTGTGTCCGCTCCCCATGATTTATTCGCCAATATTTTTATGAAATTTATGCTTTTTTGACATTACGTAATTAAGTTTCTTATATGTGTTTCCCAATTTAATTTGTTGTCAAAGTACATTCCGAGAAACTTGATGTTGTCTACATATTGTAATATTGTCGGTGGGTTGATAACTTGTTTTGGAGAGAATATGACACATTTTGTTTTTGTTGTTGAGAAGAGGAACCCGGATCCATTTGACCAGTTCTCTAGTTTGTCCAGATGTCCCTGAAGGGTGTTAATTATGGAATCTATATTGTTTCCTCTTGTGAAGAGTACAAGTTCGTCTGCAAATATTCTTGCCTTTACGGGCGGTTCAATGCATTCTAGGATATCATTAATTGCTGCTATAAACAAGGTAACACTTATGACTGATCCTTGTGAGATACCGTTTTCTTGAACCGTTCTGCTAGATAAACAGCCGTTAGCTCGTACTTGGAAGTATCTGTTTTGAAGAAAGTTTTGTATAAAAGCGAGCATATTTCCTTTAATGCCCCATTTCTCTAATTGTCTTAAAATTTTATGTCGCCATGTTGTATCGTAAGCTCTGGTAATATCGCAAAATGTGGCTACAAGTTTTTGATGTATTGCAAATGATTCGTGTATTTCTGATTCTAAGTCGACTATGTTGTCGTTGGTAGACCTGTGTTTTCTAAAACCGGATTGTTCCTTGATTATAAGGTTCTTGTTTTCGAGGTACCACGTCGGTTTATAATTTTTTCTAACAGTTTGCACATTACACAGGTTAATGCAATTGGCCTGTAGGATTTGGCTTCTAGTGGCGAATTCTTTGGTTTCAAAATTGGTATTATGATAGCTTCCATCCATATTTTCGGAAATGTTTTTTTCAGCCACATAGTGTTAAACATATTTAAGAGAAATGTTTTCCCGCTGTCCGGTAGGTTTTGTAAAAAGCTTGCAGGTATGCCATCCGGGCCTGGGCTGGAATTTTGTAAAGTGTCGAGCTGCTCATTGAATTCCGCTTTAGTAAGTGGTAGGTTCAGGGAAGATCCTTCATCTGTGGTTACGATTGGATGTTGAAGTTCCTCCTCCTGCTTGAGTTGGAGGAAATTTTCGTTGTAGTTGCTATTACTAGAGTATCTTTCATATGTTTTGGCGAGGACGTTGGCGATTTTATAGTTATCTGTAATTAATTGTCCATTTTCCAATATTGCGTTTATTGGTTTGTATGAATTCCTGCGCGATATTCTTTTGATTTTTGTCCACACTTCGCTTGTTGAAGTAGAGGGATTTATGTTGGTAACGTATTGTTGCCAGGATTCTTTTTTACTATTTTTGATTATAAATCTCGCTTTGGCTCTCAGTTTTTTGAATGATAGCAGGTTTTCCAAAGTGGGGTGTTTTTTATGTTTGTTGAATGCCTGTTTACTTGATTTTATTGCTTCTTTGCAAGCGTTATTCCACCATGGAACTGGGTTGTGCTTGGTGATGTGTGTTGTTTTACCAATTGCATTGGTCGCAGCGTTGTTTATGATGTCCAGTAATTGGTTTAACTTTGTGGTGATGTTGTTCTGTGGATGAATTAATTGTAGATCGTTTTCAATTAATTTTTGAAATTTTACCCAGTTAGCGTTTTTTAGGTTCCATTTTTCGAGAGGGGTTGATTTATGTGTTGCGCGCTTGAGGTTCGTTATCTTAATTGGAAAATGGTCGCTATCGTATAGTGATGGAAGTACTTCCCATTCTAGATCTGTTGCTGATGATGGGTCGCAAAAACTAAGGTCAATAGCTGAGTGGTTTCCTGTAAAGGAGTTAAATCTTGTGTTTTGGCCGTTGTTTAAAGTATTTAGATTGAGGTTATCTATTACGTGGCTTAGAATGTTTCCTCTAGGGCTTGTGTTTATCGATCCCCATCTCATGTTATAGCTGTTAAAGTCTCCAACGATAATACGGGGGTGTGGAATTTGGTTGAATAGTGTTTCTATTTCTTGACTGGTGAAATCTCGGTTAGGTGGGATGTATATATTACATATATGTAACACTTCGGGAGCTGTTATTTTAATCGCGACTGCTTCTAGATTTGTGTTTAGGGGTAAGCTTTCTGCTATAATATCCTCTTTGACATATAAGGCAACTCCACCGCTTGCTTTGTCTTGTATACATCGGTTTTGGAAATAGACATTAAATTTTTTAATATTATGTACATTGTTGTCGCGAAAGTGTGTTTCTTGCAGGGCAATTATGGATGGACTTTGTTCATTTATTAGAAGTTGGAGCATTTCTAGGTGTAGGTAGTAGCCGTTTAAGTTCCACTGTATAATAGTGTTTATTTTGTTTTGGTTTGGTTTTAGTTCTGCTTTTAGAGTATGTCTTGAGACGAAGAATCGCTGTCAAGATCTGATATTAGTTCGAGGTGGGATATGATTTTCTTTCTTATTTTGGTACAGCGGGATTTTATACAACGTTCTGTAAAATATGGATAAATATGTTTTAACATGTCGTTTAGTCCTTGTAAATCATTAGTATAGTTCTGTGCAATAGGAACTGGATCAGGTGAGCCGTGGGCGTTTTCTAAAAAGTCTATTACCTGTTCGTATTTCAGTATAAAAGGCGGGTTATGTGTTTGTATAAATTGTTTGGCCGGTCGGATTAGTTCTTCTGTATTTGATGGTTTTGGTTTTGGTGGTGATTGTTTTGGTTTCTTCACTTGTCTGGGGTCTGGTTTTAGGAACATATCTGAAGTTTCGGTTTGTTTTGTTTTATTGTCTGTAGGTGGGGGTGTCAAAATGTCGGATATAGTTCTTTTGGACGTCGATTGGGTGGTAGAATATTCCATTTCTTCTATCGGGTTTTCTGATAAAGAGGGTTCGGATTCGTGAGGTTGGTTATTGGTCAAGTCTGTTTGTTGGGGAAGGTCAGTGGGGCATTGAGAGGCCATGTGACCGGGTTGTTTGCATTTAAAACAGGAAAATTGGTCTTGAGACAAGAATATACGGTATGAGGTGTTGTCGTGCATTATAAGTATAGAATCTGGGATTGTAACGTGGTTCAATGGGGTGATATAGACTTGCCGGCGAAAACTTAAAATATGACTGTATTCAGGGATTGATACACCAATTTTTAGAAACGTAATGTATGCAGTCCTATTTTTTGAAGTTCGTTTTCGAGTACTTTGTGAGGGATAGTTGGGCACACGTTTGACAGGACTAGTCGTTCTGCCGGAGTTATAAGTCTGCGGGCTTCTACTGTTTGTCCGTTAATTGTTATTGATCCATTTTGGTTCATAAACATGTCTACTGTATCCTTGCTTGCCAGATAAACACATATTCTATTGTTCGATATTCTTGAGGTAAATAGAATGTTGTGAGGTTGTATGACTGATCCAAGTGCAAAGATGTAGTCCTGTATTTTGACATTATCGTGAGCCGTAAAGATGATTGCTTGGTCTTTGGTCGGAAATTTTTGTTGGGAAAGTACTGTAGCGTACATTTGTGGTTGAGTTTGGGTGGGTACTTTTGTTGAAGACAATTGTTCGTGACGCTGGGAGCTCCTGTAGTCAGAAGCTCCCGAATTATCAGTGTTCATTTTATTTGTTTTTACGTTTACGCTTCATTAAAAATTTGTCCAGCACGGGCCGGTTGTTTCGCCAAGCGCGGCGGTGGCAGAGTTCGTTGATAACAAAGAGTTGATTAGTTCGTCTCACCGAGTTTAGGACTGGTTCCTCCGCCAAACTAGATGGTTTGGAATGTATAATTTGTTGTAAGAAGTGCACTATCACTAGCAATAGCCGCAAGCGGCGATAACACGCGTTATCCGTTGACACCTGTACTTTCGAGCGAACGGAGCGGAACACCGATCTTTACGCTAGGAAAGACAAATTTCAACTCCAGAATTTATATTGTATTACTACTTTTACATTGTTAATCAATCTACTTTTCGATTTGGTATTTAACCGAACTCTCATACGGGACCCGTTCAATACATTTGTTGATATATTCAGGTCCGTCATTCAAATAAATAGCTTGTTTATGTTTATTTTCAAATTGTCCAACGTCGTATCTCGACTACTACGAATGGTTTCGCGGGGTCTGTCAGGGCCAGCTAGAGAACCTAGCGCTGTACTTCGGTACTTGCAAGGTTTACGACATTATTTTGGCTCCGCGCTTCCTCTCTGACCTTCGTTAATGAGTCGGTAATTTTTTCAATAAGATTTCGATGTGGATATTGGGCACATTCTTTACTTGGGTTTATTTTGACTTAAAATTGTTGTAACTCTCATATTACTCATCTCTTTACTTTTAAACCATCGATAAACAGCTATCCCCAAAAACGCATTGAGCAATGAACTGGATAAAACTATAAAATGCCATTACAAGGAACCGTAGGGAATTAAATGTTTCAATTTAACTGAACTAAAGTGAAGTCGACTTTAAAAATTAATAAATATATGGTATATATTGCAGTGGATACGTGTATATGATTTTTATTTATTTCAAGTATCGAAACTTTTTTACTTTTTACTAACTTTAACTTGAATTATACTTCACAATATACATGATTACTCTATCTCAGGATGTGGTTCGAGAAAATCTAGTTAGTTGTTTGTTATTTTTATTTTTTAATATTGAATTATTTTAATGCAAGTAGCTTGCTGTCAAATATTATGCAAAACACAGCGTTCAATGACAATTTTTAAATTAATATGACAGAACAAATTTCCTTACAAAGCTTTTATGATTCCACCAATGTTACGACATGTAAGTCAATTCAACTATATTATAACTAACCTTGTTAACTGTCTTTTATTTTAGATAAATTCAGAAAAATACCTGCTTTTTTTACCCACCTAAGTTCCTTATCCAGCAGACTCGCTTCAATTTTCCAAGATACACCTCTCTCTTGTATCCAAACTGCTATACACCTCTGTCACAAAACACCGAACACCAACTAGACCGCTTTCCACTCGTTGCAAACCAATAAACTAACAGACCATCACTTCCTCTCGAACTCCAACCAAGCTGTCAGTACTAGAACCTTCCTGTATCCAAATCCTTCCTAGTAAGTAGCCTTCCAGTTAAAGTGGTAACCTTAAAGTATTCCTCCCTATGTTCTAGTATCTCCATACACGACGTTCACAACTAGTATGTCCGCAAACCCCAACAGCTTCACCTTCTGCTGCAAGCAAGCCGTCTCTCGTCCAATGGTTCTCAGTATTCAATTCCAGATTCCAACAGCTACCCCTTTCACTACAAGCCAGCTGGTCCTCATCCAAATAGTGCCAAGTCTCTCAGGCGTAGTACTCGAAAAACTCCAAATGTCATTAATAATCCAAATTATGTAAATATTAATAAATTGTATTCCAACTCCAATTAAACTATGTCCAAATCTTTCTTCTTACTTCTTTGTCGTATTAGTTAGTTCCAGTTTACCATCTCTTCATTTTTAAAATCATATTATTTTATTTCTTCTTATAATTCACTTTCCTATACCTTGTATGTCATTATTAAACTCTTTTTAAATTGATTGTAATAAATTAAATGAAATTAAGGGCACATTTATAGTTTTATTTCCACCAAAATTAAAAATTTTACAACCGTTTTCAAATTTGTTATTTCAATAATCATTCCAATTTTTTATCCTTATCCTAGACTACCATTATTCCTGCCTGCTAAGTTATAAATATATTTGAATGGTGCTTACTTTATAAATTGTTACAAATAGAATTTTATTCTGTCATACTCAACATCCAACTTTGTATTTATTATTAATTTTTTTATATCTTATCGTTTCAGTATAATTACTGTCTTGAACTTTTCATTTTTTTAATTCATGTAAATAAATAAGTGTATTTAATGTCATACATGACCTCTATATACCATAGCATAATTCCTCAGATTAAAAAAATATTTTTTTTCCTTTTGTAAACAAAAATCTTTTTCTTAATCTGCTACCAAACAAGAACACTCAATAATATTTCTAACATTCTTATTTACAAAATCATAACTTCATAACAATTACTAATCTACTCTGTTTCCATAGAAACATTTTTCAATTCATTGAACAAACAACAACTCTTGCATATTTACATTTTTACATTTTGTATGGATATATCATTGTAATGTGAAATCTGCCTCTTATGTGACCATCTTTTTCATTTACTAACTCGTATGTATTATTATTATTGAAGATTTTCTGTATTTTATAAGGTCCTTCATACACATTTAAAAATTTTGCACATATCTTTTCCTTTCGATTAGCAACCCTCAGTTTCTTTACAATTACTAAATCTCCTATTTTAAATTGTACCCGTTTTAAAATTTTCTCATTCTGTTCCTTTTTATATCTGTCATGAATCTTCTTTAATTTGCTTCGAGTTTGTTCTAACAATTCCATTATTTCAATATTACTTTGTTCCTTCCTCCAAGGTCTTGACGGAATTACTTGTTTACCCAAAGTAATTGGACAAATTTCCGTTGCTGTATTCGGAACATTATTTATAAAGCCTTCCACATCTGATAAATACTGTACCCATTTATTATGATTTTTGTTTGTTAAAATTCTTAAGTACTATTACCTCTTTGATGTACCTTTCTGCTATATTACTTTGAGGATGTCTTATACTACAAAAACAAATCTTTATTCCTTTTCTTTCTAAATTATTTATTAATCTAGTATTCCTAAAATACGTTGCATTGTCTGCTAAAATCTTTCTTGGTTTACCTACTTGTTCTTCAAAATTTCCAATTGACTTAATCACATGTTTAGTATTACAATTTTTCGCTGGGTATAATTTTATAAATTTTGAAAATGCATCTACCATAATCAGAATATGCTTGTATCCATACTGTCCTGTAACTAGATTTGATAAGTAATCAATAGCTACCAATTCCATCGGTTCATTCACTCTAATACTTTTAACAATATTCTGATTTTTTAAATTCTTTTCTTTTGCAAACTGACAAATTTGGCAAGTCTGTATTAGTTGTTTAATAATTTTGATGTCATTTTTCGAATAAAAACATTCCCTAAATATTAACCAAGTTTTTCTTGCTCCACAATGTCCAAATATTGTATGTATTTCTTCAACAACTTCTAACATGTCTTCCTTACTGAACACAATCAATTCTTTATTTCCCAACACTTTTACTAACAAGTTTTCTTTAATTTGATATCCTTTATAATCCTGATCTTGACTTTGCAATACTAAATTTCTTAATTCTTGAATCTCTTCTGACATCTGTTTATTTAAAACTTCTTGTTTAGATAATCTTCCTTCCTGATAAATTTTTTCAATCCCAATTAAAATTTGTTTTGGTTTCTCATAATTAGGTACATCCTTTCTACTTAATAAATCTGCAACTACATTTAACTTCCCTGGTCTATGTTTAATATCAAATTCGTATTGTTGTAAGTACAATGCCCATCTATATAACCTATCATTGTGAAAAGTTTTATTTTTCAAAAATGAAATTGCTGAATTATCTGTTTCGATATCAAATTTATTCCCTGTTAAATAAAATTTTAATTTGTTAATTGCAAATATGATTGCCAACATTTCCTTTTCAGCTACAGTATATCTAATTTCATACCCTTTTAATATTCTTGAAATGAAACATATTGGTACTTCTATCCCATCCTGTATTTGTATCAACTCTGCTGCAATTGCTTGATCTGATGCATCCGTTCTAAGTATAAACTTTTCTTCAAAATTTGTATATTTTAATAATAATCCTTCATGAAACCTCTGTTTGATGGTATTCAATGCTTTTTCCCTCTCTTCATTCCATTGCCATTTTATATCCTTTCTTAGTAATTGTACTAAACATAACGTTAACTCTGAATAATTCTTTATGAACCTTTTATAATAATTAAAAACACCTAACAACCCTCTTAATTTCTTTAAGTTAGTTGGACGAGGTAAATTTTTAATTTCCTCAAGACGTTTCTCATTTATGGTTACTCCATTCTTACTTATTTCATAACCTAAATATGTTACTTTTTCTTGCATGAATTCACATTTTGATATGTTAAGTTTTAACCCATTTTTATTTAATGTTTCAATTACAATTTCTAAATGCTTTAAATGTTGTTGTTCGTTTTCAGAAAACAATAAAATGTCATCGACGTAATGCACACAAAAGTCGTCAAATTGATTTAATATCTTCTGCATTGCTCTTACCAGTGCTGCACAAGACGTTGATAACCCAAATGGTACCACTCTGAATTGAAATATTTCACCATCAATACAAAACCCAGTATATTTTCTTGATTCTTCATGTAATGGTATTAGCCAAAACGAATTTTTCAGATCTAACTTTGTAAGAATCTTCTTATCCCAAATTCTACTTAATAACCCATCTATAGTTTGTGGCGATTCGTATTGTGGTTTAGTTATTTGATTTATTCTGCGTGCATCCAAACATAATCTAAGAGAACCATCACGTTTCTTAACTACCACTAACGGATTGATAACATTACTTTTTGAAGCTTCTATTACACCATCTGTTACCATCTTTGGTATTTCCATCCTCACCTGTCCTCGTAATTTATATGGTATTGGGTAAGATTTACTATTAAAACTTTTCTCTTCATCAACCTGTAACTTATGAATGTATTTCTGAGCTTGTCCTACTTTCTCATTGATAATCTCTTTATTTTTATAAATTATTTCTAATATTTGGTCAGCAAATTGTTTATTCTTCTCACCTATTTTTAATTCACTCAGCAATAACCCCTTATAATCATATTTACCTTCAATATCATTTATTATATTATAATTAACAATTATTCCTTCATTATTCTTTATTGCGTCTCCAATTTTCTCTAATTGGCTACACCTATCTTCTTGGCTGACTCTTCTGGTACAGTTCCAAGATTTAATTAACCCCTTCAAATGAATACACCTTTGTGCACCATCAATATTTATTTCTAGTTGCTGAATGATATCAATTCCTAACACCATGTCCACTGTTAATCCGCTAACAATAAACAACCTAACAACACCTTCCCATTGACCAATAACTATTTTAATATTTAACATTCTGTTCGTTGTTGAGATTTTTCTTTTAGTAGCCGATAGCAAATCTATTTTATTGACTTTAATAATATTTTTGTATAGGACATCTAAATTATCTAAAATTACCTTCTCATTTATTAAAGATGCCATAGCTCCACTATCTATCAAAGCTAAATATTCAATATTGTTTAAACTAACTTTTAAAAATGGTAACATTGAACTCTGTTTTGCTTCTTCTTCCTCTTCCAATAAAAATTCTCCATTATTTTCATAATTGTAGTTAAAATACGTGAGGTGTTATTATTATAATTATTTAAAATTGAAGTTTTTTTTTTTATTATCCCCTGAGGAATCTTCCAAACCCTCAGTTTCTTCTGTTTGATTTTCTTGCATACATCTTCCTCTGTCATATATCGTATTTATGTACTGACGTCTTGGGTATTTATTATTTCCATCTTCCTGATTCTGTCTTTCATTATTTCTTTCATCTATTAGAGTATGGTATTTCTTTCTATCCTGATTATTATATTCGGTTCTATATTGGTAATTCCTTCCTTGGTTATCATTGTTATATCTATTATTCCTCCATCTGTCTAAATTCCTGTTATAATTATCATTAAAGTTCCTCTCTCCCGTTCTAAAATTATAATTATTATTACGGCCAAAATTAAATTTATTTTGTTGAGTTTCCTCATATTCCTTTTACTAGAATTTTGAAAATTAGGAACTTCTTGTCTGTTGTAATTCCTGTTATTATTGTTTCCTATGGCCATATCGTAATTTCTTATAATCTCTAAGAAATCCTTCATTGATTTTATATTTTGAACTGCAACAGCTCTGGTTATTTCATCTTCTAGATGTCGGGATAAATGTTGTATAATTTCTTCCTCGGCCAAGTTCGGAGTCAGGTGCTGTGCTCTGTTATATTTCTGAATTACATACATTTCTCGTGTTTTTCCTCTTTCAAAATAACGACCATTGGTTAATTGAGTTCTTACTCTGGCTTGATGAGCGTTACTCCAATATTGTTCAATGAATAACTTTTTAAATTCCTCGTAATTATTATATTTTGATTTTATAATACTATGCCATACATCTGCATAACTTTTTAACGTCATGTTGATTATCTGCAATTTTTTAGTTTCATTTGGTATAGTCTTCATAACATCATCCAATTTCATAGTATACATCATAGGCTGTTCCCCTATTTTTCCTTCGTAAATGGGTAACATGTCTGCTTGTACCCCCATATAATTTCCTCTTGATCTCCCATTTAATATTTCTGTGCCATCTTGAATTCTATCTACTTTATTTTCCACTTCCTTAATTTTTATTAAATTGTTTTCAGTTAATAAATTAACTCTGGTTACTCGATGATCGATTTCTTCTTTCAAGTCATTTCTGTTTTGATTTACTTTATCATCAATTTGTTCGATTTTACTATTAACATCCTCATTCTGTCTTTGTATGTCCTCAATTTTTCCTTCCAACTCATCTTTATTCTTTACTAATTTCTCTGTCATAATGTATGTTAAATTTTCCTCTAACTGTTTATTTTCATGCTTCCATTCTCTTCTCATCTCATCCTTAAATTCTTCTTTATAACTTTCAAAAAATTCAGTAATTTTATTTATTTGTGTTTGCAATTCGTGCTTATTCTGGATTTGTACTTTGTTAAATTCTTCTTTTAATTCCTTCATCGTCACTTCCATCTTATCTGCTTGGTCTTTTTGCTGTTGTACCTTTTCTGCAGTGCTCTGAATTGCATCTCGTAATCTACCTTCCCTTTCATCAGCATCCTGCTTTAACCTGTTTTCCCTTTCCTCAGCATCTTTCTTACTTTCCTCAGCCTTTTCCACAATTGACTGTTGCAACTCCTTTTTCAACTCATCAGTAGTTTTCTTACTTTCCTCTGCAGTTCTTTCAATTGCTGCTTGCAACCTACTTTCTCTCTCCTCAGCCTCCTTCTTTGAATCTTGCATGAACTGCCACATCTTTGCTATAGTCTGTTGCATGCTGACTTCTTCTACTACCTGTTCCTCATAAATTCTTACCTGATCACCTTGCTGTATTTCCTCTACTTCACCTTCAGCACCACTCGTCACTGCTTCCATCTCTTCTTGTGCTTCGTCTTTTTCCTCTTCAGTCTTCTTGCTTTTTCTTGTAACTCTTTTATCAGCCATATTTTCAAATTTTAATTTGTACTCAAAACGTATTTACTTTTATTAAACCTTATCTCAACTTGCAAAACCTTGTATTTTTGTTCAACAATGAATCTTTATCAGAAAACTTTACTTATTATTATTGACTGTTCCTTTATTTGATCTCAATTACCTAATTCTTACTTTCCAAAACGTGATTTATTTTATTTTACCTATCCTGACACTTATGTCGCAATTACTTCCTTAATTTTGTTCTAACAAACTGACTAATAATCACACTTTTGCCCCACGTTTTGAGCGACCATTTAATTATGCAGTGGATACGTGTATATGATTTTTATTTATCTCAAGTATCGAAACTTTTTTACTTTTTACTAACTTTAACTTGAATTATACTTCACAATATACATGATTACTCTATCTCAGGATGTGGTTCGAGAAAATCTAGTTAGTTGTTTGTTATTTTAATTTTTTAATATTGAATTATTTTAATGCAAGTAGCTTGCTGTCAAATATTATGCAAAACACAGCGTTCAATGACAATTTTTAAATTAATATGACAGAACAAATTTCCTTACAAAGCTTTTATGATTCCACCAATGTTACGACATGTAAGTCAATTCAACTATATTATAACTAACCTTGTTGACTGTCTTTTATTTTAGATAAATTCAGAAAAATACCTGCTTTTTTTACCCACCTAAGTTCCTTATCCAGCAGACTCGCTTCAATTTTCCAAGATACACCTCTCTCTTGTATCCAAACTGCTATACACCTCTGTCACAAAACACCGAACACCAACTAGACCGCTTTCCACTCGTTGCAAACCAATAAACTAACAGACCATCACTTCCTCTCGAACTCCAACCAAGCTGTCAGTACTAGAACCTTCCTGTATCCAAATCCTTCCTAGTAAGTAGCCTTCCAGTTAAAGTGGTAACCTTAAAGTATTCCTCCCTATGTTCTAGTATCTCCATACACGACGTTCACAACTAGTATGTCCGCAAACCCCAACAGCTTCACCTTCTGCTGCAAGCAAGCCGTCTCTCGTCCAATGGTCCTCAGTATTCAATTCCAGATTCCAACAGCTACCCCTTTCACTACAAGCCAGCTGGTCCTCATCCAAATAGTGCCAAGTCTCTCAGGCGTAGTACTCGAAAAACTCCAAATGTCATTAATAATCCAAATTATGTAAATATTAATAAATTGTACTCCAACTCCAATTAAACTATGTCCAAGTCTTTCTTCTTACTTCTTTGTCGTATTAGTTAGTTCCAGTTTACCATCTCTTCATTTTTAAAATCATATTATTTTATTTCTTCTTATAATTCACTTTCCTATACCTTGTATGTCATTATTAAACCCTTTTTAAATTGATTGTAATAAATTAAATGAAATTAAGGGCACATTTATAGTTTTATTTCCACCAAAATTAAAAATTTTACAACCCTTTTCAAATTTGTTATTTCAATAATCATTCCAATTTTTTATCCTTATCCTAGACTACCATTATTCCGGCCTGCTAAGTTATAAATAAATTTGAATGGTGCTTACTTTATAAATTGTTACAAATAGAATTTTATTCTGTCATACTCAACATCCAACTTTGTATTTATTATTAATTTTTTTATATCTTATCGTTTCAGTATAATTACTGTCTTGAACTTTTCATTTTTTTAATTCATGTAAATAAATAAGTGTATTTAATGTCATACATGACCTCTATATACCATAGCAATATAAATATATATAATGTGATTGTATACAATACAAACATGTTGGTGTGGCACTGGTTCAACGAGTTAATATGCTATTTAGAACTAGGCAATATCATCCACCTCAGTCAGTCTCCTCTTAGTTTATTGCATTCGCACAAAGCATGTTTCTGTAATATCTTTTAGGATGATTCGATAATCATTTTCTGAAACAGACATTAAAACTTATTGAGCGATAGCTGAATTATGTGCTCCCGGGAACATTTTTGAATTTATGATTTATAAATACTGTTTTTATAATCATATAAAACCCATTCGCAGTTCTCGTCAACAGGATACTTAATTTTTTACGTGTATGGTTTAACATGTGCGCTTTTAGGTAGTATAATGACTAATGAATATGGAACTCAGTCAATCTTTCAGAATTAGTCCGGTGTCAGATTTCGTTGAAGAGGTTCAATATTACGCTCAGGTTATCTTTTTTAAGCAGTTGAAATGTATTTGTATACATCCCATCTGGTCCAGGATCTTTATTAATCATCATTTATTTAATTTCGTGTACCACTTCGCTCTTTAGGATGCTTGGATCGATTATTGGGTCATTTAATGTGTCTGGGAGAGGAGGGGGGACTTAGGATAAGGGTTTGAAATGATCTCGTTTTCGTCCATTCATGAGAGGCGTTATCATTATTTTGTTGCATATTCCAGCTATTTCTTTTCCCTTGCTGATTCTTCTGTTCAGGTGTCGTAAACGATAAAATAAATTCAATAGACCTAAATAATCCATTCAAATTGGTTTTTGCTTTCTAGTTATAACGTGGTAGACATTTTCTTCAATAGAAGCCTACATTATTAATGATAATTCTCTTTGTATAAAATTAGGACTCGATAAAATTGGAATAACATCAGTAATTTATTTAGCCCGTGAGTACACACTCAGCCACCCACTACTTCTTTCAAGTATCTTTTTTCTAACTATAAACTGAACTTTAGTTATACCATTTTTCTTTTGTCAACAATAATTTTAATAAAAAAGATAAACTCCGGGCAGTCATTTGCTTCTCATGCAAATTGAATAAAATGATAAAACTTACAAGTAATTTTAGCACTGGATAATTAAAATCTTATTTTAAGTCAAATAAAAGAAAGCTAACTTATATTCAGATTATATATTTAGAAAAGACCTGCAACAACTTATTTTGCAATGCAATTTCAGAAAGGAATATGTACCATATGCGCTAAACCGATTATTGACAGACATGAAGAAAAGTTTAGAATTTCAAGGTGGAGGAACTAAATTATTCAAAATAAAATTATCAGGTCGATGTTGTACATGTATCGTTACATGAATGAGCACAAAATGTTGTGTGAACAATAGCAACTTGTTGCAGCTAAAATTAATTTCTTGAGAAACGTATTTTAATTAATTCAAAAATACCAAGAATAATCTTACTTCGGGTATTTAGATGAAATATGAATCTATCAAAATAGGTCCATGCTTCCTCGATTGGCACCAGAATCAAATTGAAAAAGTAATCCATGTGGCAATTTTTATATATCCATTGTGTAACAATGTTTTAGATGAGTGACTAGTTTAAGAACATGGGAACTTCGATTAAAAATATTCTTGGATTAATTATAGCCAAACCTCTCTTAACGGACACCTAACAATAACGGACACCTCTACACAACAGTCGGTTTAATACAAATCTCTGAAGAGCGAGCACCTCTCTACAACGCACAATTCCAAAGTCTCCATTAGTGTTCGCTATGGAGAGCTTTCCATTTGCTTCAGAATCAGATAACGATGCTGATCATAATTTGGATTTTTCTGGTAAAAAACGGATATGGAGGACATACTTTGGTTTTCAAATTCTTAGTTTCAACAAATGTCAGATTTCTACTATAACGACCCCAGTAATCAATAGGTTTTGCTACTATTGCTACGCTGATCTTCTGCAGAATGCTCCGAGCCTGAAATTCTGTAAATAGACAAAACACTGTGTTCCTATTAGCCCGGGAGCCAGCGACATATTTTTGTCAGTTATTTCCTCCCGGTCGATAATTTGAGAATCGCATCATTTAGTTGTGCCGTGAAGCGCAGTGATCGTCAGCTGCGGGACCATGGTCGGGATAGGCCATAGCAGCCACCCACGCACGTAAAAAAAAATTATTTTCAGTGATTTCCTCCCGGCTGAAAATTTGTTAAATAATAGCTTACATATCACTTATAGTAATAAAAGAATGTCAGCTGGCTGCTGATGTCGGATTATACGTCAGCTGCTTGTATAAACGTGTAAAAATAAAAAGAATATTCAGGCATCTCCTCCCGGTTGAAATGTTGTCAGGTGATACAATTATATATTTGTTTTGAAAAAAATAAAGTCAGCTGGCTGTATGTCGACGGGAAAGTCGTCAGCTGATGCAGTCAAAGGTGTAGCGCGGAAGCCACGTCTGACGGCCGCTCACCTATTTAAATGCATCAGCTGACGAGGTTTCCTGCACCATTCAGCCAGCTGACTTTTTTTATTACTTCAAGTAATATACAAACTATTATTTAACAACTTTTTAACCGGGAGGAAATAAGGTAAGTATCTAAAAGTACTGATCTCGTGGTGGGAAGCATGCAGTTCGTGCGTTTTAAATATATGTGAATGACTTTCCCGTCGACATACAGCCAGCTGACTTTATTTTTATCAAAACAAATATATAATTGTATCACCTGACAACATTTCAACCGGGAGGAGATGCCTGAATATTCTTTTTATTTTTACACGTTTATACAAGTAGCTGACGTATAATCCGACATCAGCAGCCAGCTGACATTCTTTTATTACTATAAGTGATATGTAAGCTATTATTTAACAAATTTTCAGCCGGGAGGAAATCACTGAAAATTATTTTTTTTTACGTGCGTGGGTGGCTGCTATCGCCTATCCCGACCATGGTCCCGCAGCTGACGTTCACAACGCTTCATAGAGCAACTAAATGAAGCATTATACGAATTATCGACTGAGAGGAATTTGGTCGCAATATGCATAATTATACATAATGGGAATTTACCCCATAACGTAACTATTTCTCGTAGGTTATGAATTTAAAGTAAAGTAAAACAGACAACTGTTATATCACATGATACCCATTACATATCTGGATATAATTATTTAAATTAAATGTATCATACATACGGTATGCTGCATTACACCTCTAAAGTAAGACACACTGTATATAATACTGGTGACGGTGAATTCTGCTGTGATCTATAACCTCAAAATAGATAGAACTTTAGTTTAATTGGCCAGCCAGCTACACAGAAGAAAGGCATATTTATACATTCAAAACGGTCACCTTGACACGGCCTCCTACTGTAAAAATCATGGGAATTAATTATGTAAAATATCGCAATAATTTTCAGTTTCATTACTAAGTCTGTTGAAATTCGTTTGTACTTTCAGTTTTTTGCCAATATAGATTTAATGATAATATAAAAAAGATAATACGCTTAATTTACTTTGACGCAAAAACTATTCTGCTATCTAAATTTTGTTTTTACGCTAATTAACTTCAGAAAAACAAAGAAAGAGAACAGACAAAGGGTTATTTAAAATATATTTGTTACATTTTAAATACCCGTCTGGCTCTTCTTTGTCTGACATCGCAAAGCAAATATTAACATTTATCGAATAAAATTAAGTATATAAGCCTTGGTATGAATTGTCAATTTAAAATACGTTAAAAGTTACTATATTTTTATAATTCATAGAGGGAGAGCTCCAGCAAATAGGTAATTTCAGCTGGAAGCTATTTGGAGACGATCGGGTAAATTGATTAGGCCCATTAGACGCATGCGTTTATTAAGACGTAGATATTTATGGAATTTGCTAAATCTTTCCTAAATCACAAATTTGTTATGATAATAGCCCCTCGAGATGAGGATCATTGATTCTGGGTTGAATATCAGAGCGGGTTTCGGTGCATTGCGCAGGTTCAGAATGTTATACCAGAGATACCGCATTATCTGCTCGGTTTATGATAAAATGTACCATTGAGCAAGCGGCAATTACAGAAAACAACTTTCACTTCGACTTGGGAAACACGGGCAAAGCTTGCAATCGAGTTTTAGCAGCCGATCGCCAGAAATCAGTCGCGTAGAGTAGCCGGCGATGTGAGCGTCACTGGTTCACGAACAGGTCCCTTGGTTTTCCCGTGAGAATTTCCCCGCCAACATCAGAAATTTCCCCGACTCGGCCGAAGTTGGTTGTTGTCACTTGTCCCGCTGGTGTTGTCGAGTGCAGTGGTGGTGAAAATGAGTGGTGTCGACGAAATTTTGAATTATAAACGCAGTGACGCCGAGGATTATTATGCAATTTTAGGATGCGATGAACATTCTTCCGTAAGTAATGTGTTGCCGATAAAGAACGTTTTTACCGGTTCAGTTGCACCGCAAAACGATTAATAAGGTACATTTTACCCCTTTCCTTTTTTTATAGATAGAACAGATTACAGCTGAGTACAAGGTTCGTGCGTTACAATATCACCCCGACAAGAACGACGGTGGTAAAGAGGCAGAAGAGAAATTCCAAAAACTGCAGGTGCGTGTTTTTTAAATGAAGTAATTTAGGAAAGTGGAATAGCTTTAGTGCAAAATAAAACTCGTTAGGTTTTTTTACAAACATTTCTCTTTCTGTTTGAAATTTATCCGAGAAAAGCCGGTACATGAAGTCCATGGAAGCCACAGGTTGCTCATTAAATTATCTTTGTTTAATTCTACCTTAAAATAACAAAATATTAATATAATAAACGTTCTACTTTTCCTACGGAAACGGCGACTTAAATAGTTAACAAATGATATGCTATGTTATTCCTACAAAAATTATATACAGCGTGTCATTTTATCACTTAACACCTAAATATCTCTTATACTTTTAAACATGGTGGTACTAAATTTAGGTGACTCGTAGAAACATCCAAAGAGTTCTATTCGGACTGTTTCCATCTTTCCATACTCGCGCATTATAATCGATAAAAATGCTTATTTGGAAAACTTATCTAGCCTGTAAGGTAGGCTCAATTTGACTTGATGATCATTTTTAGTATGCTCGTAAACCTCAATTACGATTTTTTTGTTTTTGATAGTGGAAAGACCAATTAAAACATACCGAATCAAAACTAAAATTTCTTTTAATTTTGATGTTTGAGAAAAGTTTGTTAGGCTCTTACATAATCTTGTGTTTTCATTAAACTGATTTTGGTACTTTGTAAGCTATGACTGAATTTTAGTTTTTTTAAAATGTTATTTTGAATTTTGATCATAATTCTGTAACCACTGCTCATACAGCATCCCTTTCTTACAATAAAACAGTGTGAAAATAAAAATTTTGAAGGATGGTAAAGATGAGTTTTTCTCTCATAATTAGTTAATAACGCTTTCATTTTTTGCGCAATTTTTTAAACAGAAATCGGTGTAGTAAATACATGGAATGACGTAAGGCTGTAAGAATGTATCTAAAACATTAACATTAAAATACCTACATTTTTATTTTGATCAAATCCAGGGGTAAGTTTCTCAAAATACGCAGTTTTAGTCGATCATAGTGGGTGAATATGTAAAGGTGGAAACATGTTAAGTAATAAAATGAGACACACTGTATATTTTAAAGGTACATAATTTTATTTCGTAAATAATTTTAGTAAATAAGATAAGAAATATAATCTGTTTATAATTCTAACGTGATCGGGAGGAGGGGGGGGGGCGTATGAATTATAATGTTAATTTTAATCTAAGCGATGAAAAAGCTAGCTAATGACCAATATATACTAAAAAACAATACATTTACTTAATTCCTTATCAACCCGAATTTTACAGAAACCTTAAAACACCATTCACTCTTCAGTGCCGGCATCTTTGTGTTTTCTCGTGTGTTGCTCTTACTTCTAAAAACAGTAAATACCAGAAATTTTAAAATGATTGGTGGAAAAATTGTTATTATTCATGTCAAATAGTCATAAATATTTAATCTAAATTTAATGCCAGTTTTCTGAACAACATGGGGTTTTTAGAGATTAATTTTAGTCAATGAGTGAATGTATCTATTAACTTAAATTAATTCACAATTGTATATGTCAGTTAGTACTCTTTTTGAAATTTAATCCCCAAGATGAAGTTTATTCCCGCGACTATTAGTTGAAGGAATAATTACAAGCAGGATTTAATGGCACCTTAGTGTCAGCTTTGTAAGTTATCAAAACAAAAGTAGTAGTTTCTGATGGTGGCAAATCATACTTGGTGACTTAACAATTTATTAGCACGGCGGTAGAGGTGGCTCACTTTCGTATAGTCCTTGGAAAAAATATTCCCAGTAGGTGATGTTTAGTTGTGTGAAACTGACCTGACTGAATGTCAGGTATATACGGGGTGTTCAAAAAGTCTTTACGTCCTGGGCGGCTATGGAAATTCAAACGTATGAATAATATGTTGGTGACACTGTAAGTCGATGTCAAATTCGAGGTTATCAAGTTAGGTTTTCGTCAGTTTTGACACAGATGACGCAAAAACCTAACCATAAGAAACTGAAACAACTATCCTATTCTAAGGTGTTTTCCCACGACCGGGAGTGGAAATCAGTTTCTAGGTTACAAAAATTGTAGCAGAAATATTCTTTGGGATTAAAAGCGACACTTTAATTCCTCAAAATGAAGCCTAAAATGGGTAATTTATTCCCGGGACTGCAAAAATTGCGCTATACTGTAGTAGCGATACTTAAATCTACATAAAAAGTACCTATACTTCAAAAATTGCAAATTGAGAAATTTGTATAGAAATGTTTTAAATCAAATCATTTATAACAGGTTTAAGGTCTAGAGATTTACATATGAAAACAAACTGTAGAAGTGTTGTAATACCAGCTAAAGAAAAATGATTCAGCTCTCCGGCACGATGTCGGCACAGGTAGGTCGACCGTCAGTTAAATCGCATAGGCACAGTGTTTATAGCTTTAAAAATAAGTGCTCCAGTTTAATTAATTTTACCACAATAGTCAACGTAGTGGTTGTAGAATTACTTATAATTTTTGCTATCCTTTCCTCGCTATGATATTGAAACCCCATAACATGAACCAAATAGCCCTCTCCTGCAAAAAAATGTAAAACCAGCTGCGACACAAAATTTTGTTTGTTATGAACATTGAAATAGTACGGATGGGACCATAATTATATATAACAGCAATGAGATATCATGAATAACAAAATAGAATGCTTGAGTAAGAAAGAGATGGCCATACGAAAAAATTATTTTAGTAGTCATGTTTAGTTGACAAATGTCATAATTAAATTAAGCGTCAAGCCTTCTCGAATATTTGCTACTATGTTTATCTCTTTCTTACTCAAGCAATACGAGTTATTTTCTTGTTCATATTATCTTATTGCTGTTATATATAATTGTGCCCCCATCGGTATATTACTTTACAAGGGATGTAGGTAAGATTTACACTACCGAGGACCGTTTGATGCCTGAGTGAGCGCAGCGAACGAGGGCAGCAAGGTGCGAGGTAGCGAGGTAGTGTAAATCTTCCTACATCCTGTGTAAAGTACATAATTTTTTTCACTACCAATATTTCCTAATGTAAAATAAATGGTAATAGCGTAAAATTATTACATTTTCTAAATTATCTAGTAGCCTATTTCGAAGCTTGGGGCGTTGTTACAGTGCTGTGACGTTTTGTTTGACAGTTACAAACGCAGTGTGAAAAATGCGTGAATACGATTGCGAATGCTGGTTTGTGAGCTTTGTGCTTGTGTTCTGATTAAAAATGGATAATAGTACGAGCGATAATAGTTTTCTTCATGTTAATCAAATGGCAAACACGGCATCTCGTCATTTATAGTAAATGCGGGATGTAAGTAATTCACTTCTCTAGGGAAGTAAGTACATTGTCATGGAAACCGTAACAATTGTAAATGTTTCCTACATCCCTCAAATCTGACAGTGTAAGGATCACTTACAAAGAAGGTAGTGAAAAAAATATTTTCAAAATGCCCAAGTAATTCATTGAATATTAACATAATTAAATACAATTAAATTTATTACCGCAGTATGTAGACACAAGTCTCCAGAGCTTACATTTTTGATTAATTATCTTCTACCGCTGTATCCAAAGAATTATTATTACAAGAAGTACCTACCCTATCGACGTTTGTAAAAGCATTGCCTTCACACCCACTTATTCCTATAACCAAAATATCTATCTACAGACACACAAATATAGTATATAACTACAAAACACTACATTTACCTACTTTATTCACCGGCAAGGGTTTTCAAACTTTAACAACTCGCCATTACGGTGATAATGCAATGAAACACTAACAAAGGCACTAAGTGACTTGTCTATTACAAAAAGCTCAACTATAATAGATAATGGCAACCAACGTGCAGCTATAAGCTGTAAGCATGTTCACGTTGCGGGCATCAACTACCTACTTTAGCCCACATTACAATCCCGTGACGTCAGAGAGCTGCGGCCTTGTTTTTAGCTGATAGTGAGCGCTGTCAGTTATTAGTAGCTTCAGCGTACTTATACGAACGTTTTGTCCGTCCGTCCGTCCGTCCGTCCGTCTGTCTGGATCGCCTGTAACTTTCGAACGGCTACAGATATCGAAATTTTGAAAGGGTGCAAAGTTGTTGCTAAGGTCCCGAGCACCTTCATGCGCTATTTGGTTTTGGCGAAAGGTGGCGATTTTCCACTTTGCAAAATTTCCAAGCATTGTAGCACAGTGGCGGCTTGTCCACTTGGCGTCATCTACAGAAGTTCGGTGGTCACGTTTTGAACTACACATTCTGAAGCTACTCTTTAGACCTGTAGTTGAGCAGTTTATTTATTTTATCTGTTATCGTCCGAGGTCCGGTGTGTTGCTCGAATTGTTTCTTGTGTTGCTCGAACTCGCAACACAATTGATACCGGACTTGTCACTGTTGCAATAAACATAAATATTGGTCGCTGTAATTCTCAGAAAATTTGTAATTTACATTTACAACTTCCAGGAACTTACAGTATCAATCAAAATTCCAATTTAATCGACATTTTTAATATGAAATAATAATGATCTCTAACTATTAACTCAATATATTGTTTAAAGTTTAGTAGCATACCTAACATTTAACTTACCGCAGCAACTGAAGAATGGAAAACTGCCATATTTAATTCAAGGAAATTTCCTATGAGCACCAAAGCAAATTGCAGCCGAGTAACGTACCACAAAAGAAAATTGGACTGTATTATCTAATATTAGTTCATATAATAACAGTCCAATTTTGCTTGCAAGGCCTTGATATACAATTCCGTAGATAATAATCAACAACCGAATTTAGCCCTAATGAAGCTTGAGTGGTGTAACACAAGGAAAACATTATATATAATGAGGCATGAACTTTACCGCTGCCCAGGTTGTGTTACTGTTATTATAAATTTAATTATAACCGAATGTATTTTTAATTTAGACTAAAACAGGTTTTATCCTTTGTTATTTTTATTAGAACTTTTAAAAGTGTGCAGTGGTAATTCATAATGCCAGACATTTTCATAAGAGGAAAACTTTAAGATAGGTGTTTAGTAATTATATTATGTAACGTGATGGTATAAGCAGTATTTTTTTTTTGAAAAAAAAACATTTAAAAAAGTAGATAAAGTGCCTTCTAGAACAATTATTAGTTGAACAGTTGATTACAATCACCATCTAACAGAATAAATAAAGTAATTCAAACAATTAAGTAGCTTGACTGATCAATGTTTAAATCAAATTTCAGCTTCTCCTTTGTAGATAAACACCTCGTACTTTTTGGCTTTGTGTGCCTTCTTTTAGCCTTTAGAGCACCTTTGACTTTGATTATACACCCCGCGCAATAGCTTGCGAAATGCTAATTTGTGTGGGTTCAAAACAGCAAAAGGTCAAGTTTGTCTAGGTATGCTTGTTCATAAAGTACTGTAAGAACACTGACAAAACATTATTGTGAAGGTTTACAAGCTACCAAAATAGTTATTAATGATACGAGTGCGAAAACACAAGCTTAAAGTTCGAGGGTGTTGTTATGCAACGAGACGCAGTCGAGTTGCATAGACACCCGAGATACTTTAAGCGTTTTCGCAAGAGTGCCATTCAAAATTTTTTCTGTTGATCAACCACGTTGGTCACGAGTCGCTATGGATATGTTGTTTATTTTATTAACGAAAATGTCAAAGTCAAATCAAATTCCTGAATTATTTTAAAGAAAGGTGATCTATTGCGAGAAAATTTGTTGCCCGTGAAGTCTAAAGCTGCTTACGAGAAGGTTTATTAAAATTTTGGTGAGAAAATAACAAAGTCTTCTGGGTAACAGAAGAGGTAATTCTTGCCTATTTAGGCGAGAAGGTAAGTCTGCGATTATTTTCATTTCCAATTATATTTAATTCATTTGATTTGCAGCAAGAAACGTCACATGCTTCACTTTGGCCGCATTATTCGATGCTGAAGTCATCCTTAACAGTGAAAGAAAACCTGCGCATTGAGCAGTTTGGGAATGTAATTCCTTACGTTAAACAAATAAATGTAACACTTCAAGATACAAAAATGCATTTAATAAACCCTTATTGTTGCTATATTTGTTTCGTGTTTTAAAATTTTTAAAACACGTTGTTCCGGGAAACGTGTTTTAAGCTGCTGTTTTTATTCTAGGATATAGATATTATAAAGATGACTTAAAATATGACCAACAGAAAAAATATATAAATATACCGTCTGTTCTATAAAAAAGGCCCCGCCTTCTAGCTACTTTATTATTTATTTTAGACCCAATAAACCTTATATCAAATCAAATCGCACATAAAAACCTACATTTTAACACTATCAAAATTTTTGTATCTTCAATTGTTTCAGAGTGGTGACGTCACGTGCAATTTTTTTAAATGACACTGTATTTATTTTTTGACATTTTCTGGTAGAGGTTTTTTTTCTCTTTTCAACAATATAAATATTTTATGCCCTTACATAAGAAAATTTTCGAGAAAAATTAAAAAACTTTTTTATCGGTGGGAGGCCACCATACAAAACTATAAACAAAAGTGTAACTCAGAAAAACAAAACCATAAACACTTTAGATTATTCTGAAATCTGACAGTTAAAGCGTTTGGCTACTATTTGTTTTGTTTTTCTGAGTTACACTTTTGTTTACAGTATCATGGCCTTCCACTGTGAAAAAGTTTTGTAATTTTTCAAGAAAATTTTTTTATGCAAGTGCATGAAATATTTATATTGTTGAAAAGAGAAAAAAAACCTCTACCAGAAAATGTCAAAAAATATATACCGTGTCATTTAAAAAAATTGCACGTGACCTCACCACTCTGAAACAATTGAAAATAAAAAAAATTTGATAGTGTTAAAATGTAGGTTTTTATGTGCCATTTGATTTGATATAAGGTTTATTGGGTCTAAAATAAATAATAAAGTAGCTAGAAGGCGGGGCCTTTTTTATAGAACAGACTGTATATATCTCTCCGCGACTATACCGCCCTGTGCGGTTTGCCGGTTCTCAAACGCCACAAGTCTCGGTTTTGGGCATCTTCCTCTTGTACTTCGTAGTTGGTCATCGCGTCTCTCATCTCGTCATTCCATGACCTTCGGGGTCTTCCACGTTTGCGTTTACCTGGGGGAGTCCATTTAAAGATGCGTTTTGGCCATTGCCGGTCATCCATCCTCAGCACATGGCCAAACCGTTTAAGTCCTCTTCTCTCTATTCTGTTTATTATTGTGTCCGTGGCCCTCATTCGGTGTCGAATTTCATCATTTCTAATATGATCCATTCTGGATACTAGAGCGCTTCTTCTGAGGTAGTCCATTTCTACGGCCTGTAGTTTTCTCTTATACTCGCTGTTAATTGTCCAGGTTTCACATCCGTAGCATAGCACTGATTCTACCAGAGATCTACCAATATGAATTTTAACGTTCTTAGAGATATGTTTATCCCACCATATAGAATTTAAGCTGCCCAATATTTTACGGCTCGTTTCAATTCTAGTTTTTATTTCGTCTCGACCTATGCCATTAGATGTTATTATTGTTCCTAAGTATTTAAATCGATCAACTTGTTTAATTTCCTCGGTGTCATTTACGAGTACTTGAAATTTAGCATATATAAATAATTGTTATAAAAATCCTTGTTTTTGAGTCAAAAATTGCTGGTTGCTTACCTACTGGAACGACGCGGTGTATGCCTAAATTAAATGATAAAAATCAAGCTTATTTGAATTTGAACTTAAGAATAATTAGGTTTCATTTAACATTACCTTCAATTCCAAAATTATAATTAATTATGCTTGATCTTGCAAGTATTTAAATGTTCTTCCACAGTGAAAGCTAAGCATTTAGCATTTATTCGATAAAATTATCTGATAGATATTTCAGAAAAATGTTGTAATTCGTAAAGTTAAACAAGATTTCGAAAGAATATAATGCATATAAGCCGTTCACGACCTTTTTGGGACAGAGTTGGCTATGATTTTTTCTTTTCATGTTGGACTAACTGATTCGATGATGTAGCGGATGCAACTTTTTTTTTTCTGTCAGTGTCTGTTCGACATTTTCTTGCCACCACATTGCCAGATTTAATATTTTAATATTCGTAAGAAAATAAATGATTTATCAAATTTGTAAAAATAATTTTAATTTCCATCAAAGGAAAAGTCAAAATGCCCAAAATAATTTTGTTGCAACAAAAAATTTCCACTAAACGATGCTACTTCCAATTTAAGAAGGACAGACCACATTTAAAAGAAAGCGAGTCGATGTGGAGACTAGAGAATATCCGGCAACAATGTACCTATTCAGAAAATATAACCTTAAACTGAAAACAACCTAACCTAACACAAAAATTGTCAATTTCCATGAGGGAGTTTAGTTGCAACAGAGGTACTGCCAACAAAATTACTAGATGGTCATAGCCTCACCTGACCCAAAAAGATCGTGAACGGCTTATACGACGTATTTTTACTATAGCCAAATTTATACCCATTCGGAGTCACGTGATAATCTAGTAATTTTACGTATGTCGATTCTTAAAAATGCAATTTTAGGGAAATAAATGACATTCCGTTTTGTAGGTTATCCTGACATATGCCAATTTCTAAAACAAGGTTGCTACGGGTTTATTCTCTTATATGAAATCAAACTGAATTTACAGGTAAAATGTAAATATAATAAAGATATGTCAGCTGCTACATTAAAAACCTGCTGCGTATAGCAAATTTTAAGTCAATTTCTGTGCATGCATATTCTGTTATAGAACATTGCCATTTGAAGTCTATTTCCTTGCACAATCTATTTAGGGAAGAAACTGAATGTGAAAAATCTCCAGATTCTTCAACCAAGCATTTTGTAGATTTTTTATGGTTACAAATTCTTTAGCTACATACATTTTATATACAGTGTCTTGACTGCTTCCTCGACTTCCGTTTTTGCATTCTTCACTTTCTGGTTCATATTTTCGGTAAATTGTGCTCTCCGAGATATTTAACGCAAGAGAAGCACGGCGAACAGCGTTGGAGGGTGAAACTGTTGATTTACTATTATTAATATTGTACTCTTCATAAAAAAAACGCATAATATTCAAATTAATTGTTGTGACTGCTCGTTATACCGCATGTCCGATGGTTTCTTTTAATTTCCAGTTTTCGGCTCAACAATTTTAGGTTTTATTACCCTTATCTCAATAACTTACACGAAAAATATAATCTGACAGATTAGAAACGTCAAATTTTTAAAATTAATTTTATGAATCGACATGCCTTTTTTTCAAATTTCTTCCATTTCATCTATTTTACTAAAGATGAACAGAGACAGACAAAAGTCACGTGACTCCGAATGGGTATAATTTTGACTATAATATAGCATTGACGTGACCGTGAATGCGTTGCCATAGGTATTAATTTAATGATGGCAGGAAAACAATTTCACCTTTACTTTTTGTATCGTACACAAAACAGGTTCGTAGGTAGTATACTACACTAATTTTAAACTGTTGTAGCTTTATGAATATGCAGGGACCGTTCAAAATATATCTTACCAACTCCGTATTGAAAAGGGTTATGTTTGAAAAATATAATTTCAATTTCATAAAAGTGATTTGGCTAATATGTAGATGTAGGATCGCATGCCACATGGCGTATGGCCACATAATGAATGTGTAAGAGCAACCAAATGAACGTAAATGGACGGCTCGTTAATCATCGTTAGTCTGAAATATTCCTGTATGAGGATAAATACACGTTTTCGGCAAACGAAACTTCTCTTATATTTATACGTGACTCAAGCTGTATATGTGAAAAAGCGAGTCAGGCTCTGAGAAATAATGTTTTCAAATTGCAAAACTTTCAGAATGCTGGCATCTACAAGTAAAAGTCTGTTTTTGTGGATGTTCGGATGTGTATCTTACTAGACGCTGGAATTCTACGGAATTTCGCCAAGCAGAATACTTTTATGTGCACATCAATAACGTTTCGTTTATTCGTTTACGTAAACTTAAAAAATTGCATTTTTAGAATTCCTCTAGGATTTCAAACTTTATAAAAGAACAATTTTCATTAGCCTGTCGGGATATACAGGGTGATTCATATACAGGGTGTATACTGACCTTACTTATGGAAAAAATGCATTAGAGTCTGTCGCACACTTTTAAGAACCACTGGCTAAATTACTCGTATTTAAGTACGTTAACACCTGCGGTAGTCGTTAACCCCTAACGAGGGAACTCTTCCTCAGTTTTGACGGGCACGGCTAGCCACCTATCCGGTCTAAGGGTAAAGAGGACTCATAAAACCACTTTGTGGTTAAAACAGGCCACTGGCCTATAATAAGAGAAAGAAGAAGAAGAAGTTAACCTAATGCACCAAATGTGATGAAATACCCAAATAACTGCTTTTCGCTTCTGCATTTTATCCAAATTCGGTCTTATCGCAACCACCTGTTCTAATTTAAGTGCCTTCAAATTCATTCCAGTGACCATCAATCAGTTTAAGCAATTAAATGTTTGAATTTTTTGTAAGGTTATTATTAATTTCTGACGTATAGCTTATTATGCAAAGTTGAGCAGTTCCATACTTATGAATCACCCTATATATTTAGTGCAACTATACCCATCTTTCACTTTGCATTTTTTAAACGTAAGAGGGAAACTAGAAACGTTATCTACCAAGCTGTGACACAAAATGTATCATATTTTTTTAGAACTTTATTATTTAATGTAGCATCCCTCCCCCTACATCAACGCACTTGCGCATTTTTTCCTGCAAAACTACGTCTTCTAAACCGAGGCATTCTTCTTCAGTTTTTTAAACAGATACAAGTCTGATAGTTCCATATCAGGACCCTAAGGTTGATAACTTAATAAAGCGGCATTTCTACAAAATCGGTTTGATTTTGGTGACTTTAAGTATACACGGTCGCGTTGTTATGAGGAAGTAGCACATCGCCAAGTGACGTTTTTTTACAATAGCTGCAACCAGCTTCTTGATAGTATTACCGTACGTCTCTGCGTTCATTGCGGAACCTTCAGCCATATATTCAATCAAAAGAATATCTTGTATGCCCCAAAAATAATTGCCATGGGGTTTCCAGCTGAAAAGTAGGTGTATTTGGGAAAGAAACTCATTGGATGCACTCTAGTTACGTCTTGCGATCCCAGTGATTAAATACCTAAGTCTTCCCACCAGTTACTAACTTCTTAAAATACCGGACACATCCTGTCGGATGATTTCTGCATCTATTTTGGATAGCTTTTGAATTGCTACTTCCACTCCACATATCTTAAGACTTTGGTGCCCAGAGCTATTTGAATCTCAGATACAGAGAATCTACAGAGAAAAACGGCACTTCTATTTGACTCTTCACAAAAGAACGGATACACAACTACCACCATACGAAAAGCGCTAGACAAAACTATGACGAAAAAGACTAAAAAAGAATCCGCCCCTCTGGAAGGCTTGGCATTTTTACCTTACGTTAAAGGCTCTACTCTTTAGGGGCTAACATTTTAGATGTTAGTACGGACTTTGCAACCCCGAGGTACCCGAGCAAATGGTCCTCCGAAAAGGGGGTTGGGCAAGAGGCTAACTAGCCCTGGGGGTAAAACCCCTCCTCCTGTAAAAAAAATTAGTTACGAAACCTCAAGGATTAAAAGCCCGACTGAAACCACGACAACGAACTTGCAACGATTTACGGATAAGCACATGGAATGTACAAACAATATACAGAGCGCGTGCACTACAAGAACTTAGTGAAGTCTTGGAAAAATATAATGTAGACCTAACAGCTATCCAAGAAGTTAGATGGACAGGCAACAAAAGCATAATATATGGACGTTATTGAAAAAGACCTGAAACTTATTGGAGTGCGAGGCTGGAAAACCAATTCAAGAGACTGAAGTCAATGGCGGAAGATTCTCGAGCAGGCCAAGGCTCATAATAGGCTGTGGTGCCAATTATGATGATAAAGGCTCGACTAATAAGATAGGACGTGTTCTGAAACGATGCAACATCAAAACTGTGTTCACGACCAATGAAACAATGGGTAACGGTTTCAGATCAGTAAAAGACAAAATTGCTAGTTTAAAAACCGCTGGTCGTTCCATTGATCTAAGGCTTCAAGAACATAAAGGCGATTGCAAACACAAACGCATCACAAAATCAGCCGTAGCTGAGCATATTAACAAATGGGCACACCTTAGAATTTGAGTACACAAGAATACTTGCCAGAAAACCTCACTACTTCCCACGAGGGAAACTTGAAACCACAGAAATAGAAAAACATCCGAATAATATAAACAGGGAAGATGGCTTTATGCTTAGTAAAATATGGACTCCTATAATATACGACGTAAATCATTACAACTGTGCGTCAGACGGCCAAGCCCCACGGTTTCAAACTGCGCTGCACTTGAACGACCAATCTGCGTTACGTCGCTCAGAGCAGCTGTCACAAAGGACTATAAATAGCTCCACACCGACCTTTAATTCTTAGTGCGACTTTCACCCTGATGATGCAACCTGCAATGTTCTTCGAAACGTTAGTCAATATGGGTGCACAAACAGCAACAAGGCCAAATCTGCATACATATCCTCTTTCTCAAGGTACTCAAACAATATGAGCCACCAAAGAGCATAGTCATTACGTGGATTCTTGCTCGAGTTCACAAGGTACAAGGCACATTAAGCCAGGAAATTCTGGACGTTCATCTACAAAGACTACGCGGTTTAAGCAGAAATTCCTTTTTAACAAGAAAAACAATCTGAGTACCTATATTGTTAAAACTTTAATCATGCCCAATTGATTGTGCAGTATAGTCAAAACGAGGTGCGGATATTGTAAAGCCTTTCATATGACGATCTTCAAGACCCATTTTCTTGCACATTTTGACATTAGTCACTTCTCCAGTTCTTACACTTCTAGGATTCTTCTCTTCAACGAAACTGTTTGACCAAAATTTAATTGTGAATTACGACGCAGCAAGGTTTCCATACACTGCAATCACTGGCGCTCGGAATATTTTCGAATTGTAGCCTTCTCTGGAGTGGTAGCAAAAAACACCAAACCTTCCCCTTCGGGTTCGGTGTTTTTTACTGCCCCTCCAGTGATATTCAACCCCATTTTTTGTTACACACGAATCCTTCAATTGTTGTAGCCTTCTTTTCTGAGAAAGTTGAATATACATTTATGCTCCCTTTTCACAAGACTCATTTTCGGGTACAAGCCACTGCAGAAAATAGATATAACGAACGGAACTCGATCAAATTTTCCACGTAACTATAAGACACTTGTCACCATTTGACATCACTTATTTATATCATGGCTAGGTAGATTTTTTTTAGTTTCCGTCGTGCAACAGTGACGTCTTATAGAGAACAGTAAGTGAAGAATATCCAAACTGCTTAATAGGCAATCCGTTCAGATAAATGAGAATAGCTTGATTAAAACTAAAACTCTGATATATTCGTCCTTTCCGATTCCGTAATTATAAAAAACTTACGACATTATTACTTAGAGATTTGGTAGAGTAATATTTTCCCCAACACATAATTATTTTAAGTGGCCAATTATAGTGATATAAACTGCAAATGCAAATGTTCAACAATAAAATTTACTTTATACGATGACCATTAAAAACGAATTCGGTCAGATAGTTCTATGAAAACCTATAAAAAATTCATTACTTGTATGCACATTAACATAGACAAATTGAGTAGTTACTAAATACAGGATATCCGCATAGAATTGGACACCATCTTGAGGGATAGTATTCTCATAGAAATGCATATGCAGCACAATACGGTTTAATACGAAAAATACGCTCTTAGAAGTTGCATTTTTATTTTTAGGTTTTCTTCAAAATTCGAAAACTACTTATTGAATCAAGTTTAAACTTAACACGATATAGTCTAATTAATTTTTCCAAATCGCTATCTAACTAAAATTAGATATACAGGGTTTGGTTAGCTATACCAAAAAATATGAGTAAATATTTTTGATTATACAGGACGGTTAAAAAAATCGTGAAAAACCAGACCTATTTTTTTTTAAATAGAAAGCCATATGTGTGAATGAATGAAAATCATTTTGATATCAAATTGTATGGACCTCAAGTTAATAATTCTGGAGATGCTAACGATATTTTTAAAAATTCTTAACTTCGGGCGGTTACTGTAAATAACAGAAAACAATTGAATAAAAAGGGTATCAAAAATATTTGTTATCTGAAACCTTTCGGAAACCTTGCGAATGTATAATAATTTCTTTGGGCATTAATAATCTACAGGGCGATCAAAATTTGGAAATTTAATAATTTGGAATATTTTAACTGTTTGCCTATGCTTGAGTCTTTTAAAATCTCCTTTAATTGGGTTTCGTCTGGTATCTTACTTGATACCTCTAAATTCAATCCTTTTGCAGATATTCGAGTTTGATTATAAAAAGCAATTTATGCCTCACATAAAAATGTATTTAATATGTGTAACAAACTGATGGATATACAGGGTGTATCCAAAATAAGTATGTTAATTCTCACCCGTGAACAAACTCGTATGGTTGTGTTAGGCTATCAGCACTAGTTTTCGACATTTTTACAATTCAGGAAACATAAAATAACATGTTATATCCTGCAAAAGTCAGATATGAACTTTAGGCTCGGAGTGACTTTGAATAATGTTTAATAGTAAAAATTCTTAAGAACCGAAATGTTAGGCTCTTTTTTTGGAATGTTGGAGGTCCAGAAAAATTGAATTTTAAGTTGTTCACTAAGATTTTCTATAAAATATAATATTTCTAATAATGTAATGACATTTATTATGTCATTTATGAAATAGTACTATACATGAAAGTCGTAATTTTAGTCTAATTTTAATTTAGATAGGTCAAATTGCAGGTATTTTCAAGCTCTACAAGTTTTATAATAACTACTTTTTCGCTAAATAGGTCGAGAAACGAAATACCAGCGAAAAAGCGCGAAAAAAAATCTCGACCCGTTCACGCTTTCCTTTCGCATTCAATATCTCGACTAATATCGCTCGTACGTGGAAAAGTAATTGAACATAAATTGCAGAGCATAAAAAACTCTAACTAAAAGGTTGCTGTATCCCCCTAACACCCCAAAAAAGAAATTTCAAATTTCGGTTCACTTTCCAGCCAAGGCCTTATTCTTGTACATAGTGACTGGACTATTCTGTTTCTATTACAAATGAGAAATCTTTCGCTGCATATTTTTAACCAAATGAATATGTTTTAGTAGATAACCTATTTCTAATTTTAAATCTGTTTCAGGGGCGTTATTTAAACTGCAAATAGAAAAATAACTTTTAATTATGTTTTAGTATGCGTTAAAATTAACACACGTATTTCCGAAACACGAACTTTTCAAGTCGCTCTCATTAATGGTACATTAAATGTTTTTATAGCTAAAATTGATTGAATTTAATCGGATAAATTGAAATACTGGCAATTTGTGAGTTCTGGAATACCTATTTTACTTTCAAATATTACATATCCTGAAATTGGACTGACACATTTCGCTATACAGTCGGTACAAAATGTAAATCGATTTTTATTGCGTTAACTACATTCACATTCTGTTTCTTTCTCCTTTATACAAACGAGATTTTAATGCGTATTTACCATTCAAAGTATAACTTTTCGAGTATTTTGTGTTCATTAACAACGTAAATTGCTTTGCCATAAGAACAGCAAAAACTGATCAATTTAGACAATATCTGAAGTATATGCTGAGGGTATATGATACAGAGAATTTCATTTAAATAATACCAATAACAATATGAAATATTTTCTTCCTCATCATCATACTCTTCCACCGCTCTCGGTTTTACGTCTACTTATACAAATTCAGATGCATTATGCAATTATATTTACTCTTAAATCTATAAAAGGACTCGATATTGATACAAAATTCAAAAATATGGCTGTTAAACAGCTCGCATTATATCAAAGGAAACGTAAATGTTTCGCAGGAAGTCTACCTGATTTACCTTGAAAATGTAATCTTCTTGGAAGCGAATGATACAAGTTTTATTACAACAGCGACGAAATTCCGCAAAAAGGTACATTATTAAAAAATACATAATCCGCAACAAAGTTTCTTTTCTAAGGATCCGTGTGTCTTAATTGTGCGTAAAAATGAAGTACAAAGTAAAGCCTTTTTAAAGTTTCCGCTACGTTTAATACGAGCTTTTATTCGCTGTTGGATTTTTATTACACCCCTCCACAGCGCCCGCTTCTTGATTTGGGGATACCTGCTGGAGGTTGAACTTTAAAGAGCCTTAATTATAAATTATAATTATAATTAATAGCGTAAGACTAATTAAGATATCCTTGTGTTATTTAAGGAAGCCAAAGAAACGCTGTGCAACCCTGAAAAGAAGATCAATTATGATAAGTGGAAAAACAGCGGCATTACCATCAGCTATAAGCAATGGTTAGGAATGAAGGAACACGTTCAACAGGTAAAGCATATTTTATCTTAATTATAGCATTATTACTAAGAGATACTAATTATTATTGTTCAATTTCGCACATACAAAAATAACTGTTTATGTGTAAAGTATGGAAAGCTTGGCTTAATTTTATATTCTTTCTCATAGTATTATTTTACGATTCAATAATAGTTTCACATTTCACATCATATCTGATAATACTATTTGAAATAGCTGTAAAAATCTAATATGTTGTTGCCATTTTCTCAAATCAGCAAGATTGTTAAAATCAAACATCCTTACTGAATAATTTATCAAAATGAAAATGTGTTTTTGCCGTCAAAAACAATTTTGTCAGTTTTACTTCTAACCCTGAAGCATGCATATTAAGATTAATTTCCAAATATTTTAGATAATTGGAATGCTTCAAAATACCGGCGTATTTGTTTCTTACGTTGAGACATTGGCATTTCATATTATCCATGGTTCTCATAAAACATTTATAGCAGTATGAATCATTTTTGGTCTAGTACTTTGAACCATAAAAAGAAAATCAAATTTCCTTCATCCAATTTCATGCTTTGTAAATCCGCTTTCATAAAATTTATAGCATGTTACATAACTAGTGGATGATTCACTAGCAAAATGTTAGAACTGGAGAGAGAACCTATTTAACCCGTAAAATTGATTTCGTGTGACTGAAACGAAATCTTGACTGACACTGTAAAATATTTGATAGATTTCTCAAAAAAGATTGTTCAAGAAAGTGACATGTTTACCAAGAGCTTAAGTTTGTGCTGTGAAGCGATCTAGTGGAAAATTAAATGACAGCAGTTTGGGTTGAATAGGTTAGCATTTAAATCAAATTCGCCCTGATGTTGCACAAAGTGGCACGATCACATGGATTAATGGAAAATTACATTGAATTGGTGAAAAATTACATTAAGAATTGGGTTGAAAACTTTTATTTTGTACATACAATCAACGCTCTAACCTCCGTCACGACGAATTTCAGTTAACACGTTCCAGTAATCTCATTTTGCTTGCTAATCTTTCAGCTAATTCGTATTCTGGGCGCAGTTGACAGTAACAAAATTATTTTTGTTTTCACGAAGACGTTTGGTGTGAATATAATGTTGCCGTATTTGTATAAAGTATAAACTAACAACCGACTGTGTTAATTGTAACTTATTCACAATAATAGTTTTTTAAAGACAATAAAGCCTTAAGGATTGAGTTTATACAGGTCAGCGTTTATTTCAGTTCGATTTGTATGCCTTTCATTTCGAAACGAGATCGCATTAAGCTTGTAATTAGTTCAAGTCAATATTTGTCTTCCATAACGTAATGTAAAGACCTTGGGCGTGACTACTGCTACAATTATTAACGTAACTTATAATTGCGGGGTGCTTATGCTTATTCAAATTAGCGTTGCTTATTAGTTAGGAATTGTGCCATAACATAGTATTCTTTCACTTAACTATTTGTGATCAATTTAATCTCAAATAAAAAACGAATCTTTACATTCAAGAAAATTTTCTGCACATAAGTTTATCTAAACATGTTCTTCAGAAATGATCAAAATACATTTATTAAACTATACGGGTAGGGCCAATACAGATCGCCCAACTTAAATGTACGCAGCTTTAAGCAGGGAAGTATGCAACACACATTACATTTCATTGACGAATGGTGTTTGTATTGCATTGGCACCTGCTTAAAGCTGCGTACATTTAAGTTGGGCATCCTGTATAGTTTATTTAATACTAATGTATTTTTATGCGTTTTAGTAACAGATGTCAATTTGTGATAATTTATCTCTGCAGTTTGCCATTCTAAACAAGTAATTATAGCAGTAACACAAATTAGGAGATGTTTTCCTTATCATCAAGAAAATTAATTAAAATAAGATAAATTAGAAATTAAAGCCCATTATTAATGAGTGTTCGAAAGAAC
>CALNHX010008234.1:0-63258 GCA_940337035.1 Agriotes lineatus
GTGGGGGACATTTTCATATTTTCTAACAACTTGGAATTGATTTTATGGTCAATTCTGAACATTAATCACTTAAAATCAATTTATGAAGTTGTCCCCCCCCCCTTCACAATAAATTATTGAATATGTAGTATTTTCACTAAACTTTGTGATTTTTTTGCACTAAAATGGTACTATGTACAGCTATATACTCAAAACCAGCAGTTGGAGAATGAAATTACCTTTAATTTGATGTAAGAAACATGTTTCTATGTCAACCAGAACCTGAAATAAAAATTATTGAAGAAACACCTATTTGGCCACAAACGCCCATTTTTAGGGGTGGCTACAGGCCCCCCCAATAATGCTAGGAAGCTAATATTTGACATGGATCATTTTTTTAGTATACTCATTCCATAAAAAAAAATCAGCAAAATCTGAGATGATGAACTACACTTTTAAAAAAAATTGGACCACTTGAGCTGGAATGACCCATATGTTGTTTATAATTTTTGAGTATCTGTAATCTACTCTTGCATTTCTTATGCCTGTTGTTATTGCCCATTGCTCAACCGTATCGAATGCCTTTTCAAAATCCACAAAGGCTAAGTGTAATGGTGGGTTATATTCAGCGACTTTTTCAATCAGAATTCTCATAGTAAGCAGATGGTCATTCGTGCTGTAGTTACTTTTAAACCCTGCTTGCTCAATAGTTTGATGTCATCTAATTTGTTGGTTAATCGGTTGTTCAGGATCTTTGTGAATAACTTATAGATCTGTGATAATAAACTTATTGGTCTATAGTTCTCTAATAATTTTCTGTCTCCTTTTTTGTACAGTAATACAACCACCGCATTATTCCATTTCGTGGCAATTTTATCTTCTTGAATACATTTATTAAATAGCTTGATAGTTTACCTAAGATTTCATATTCACCTTCTTTTAACATCTCTGCCAAAATCTCGTCCTCACCTGGACACTTATTATTTTTTACAGATTTTAGAGCAAATCTTATTTCTTCTTCATCAATTTCTGGCATATCTGAGTTTATATTTAATACTTTTCTCTCATAATTTAATCCTTGAGCTTGCTCTGCAATTTTTGAACTGTATAGGTCTGTATAATATTGTTCGTTACTTCCAATAATCCGTTTGCGTCTATAATTTCTGTTCCTTCATTATTCCTTAAACAGATTATTTTTGATTTTCCTTGCCCTCTTCTCAGACACCTCATATTTCTATTTTCCTCTATTACTTTTTCTATTTCCTTTTCGTAATGTTTTAATAAGTCTTTTCGTATTATTTTTCTAGTTGCTTTACACACTTCCCGAAATTCTTCATATTTTTTGTTTCGTCAGTAATTTTATCTATTCTCCGTCTAGGTTTTTTCGCTTTTTTTTGAGCTGAAGTTTTTAAAATTCTGGTTAATTCATTTGCCATCCTATCCAAGTCTTCTTGTTCTTTTTGTTCGCTGAACTGTCTTCTAAGTTCATTTCTATAGTCATCTCCATTTTGTTTTAATAGGGTTGTGTCTACAGCTACGCTTTTGTTTGAATTTTAACCTATCTTTTTTCAATTATATAGCAATTTTTGCCCTTACTAGACGGTGATCACTTCCTATATTGAATGAGTTGAGAGTTGTTGTATGTATAGACATTCGTATAAGCAAATCACTCGAATGATATTTAAATTTGTAATTATTATTGTCAAATACAAAGATTTACAATACTGACAAAAGTGGTCTTTACTAAATAAATACATTTGCTCCTATTATTTTTCACTAGGGTGCCTTGATGTCAATTTTATGTATTTATGCTTTCCATGGTACAGACAGATCAGGAACGGACAAACCGTTGTCCCCTCTCACTCTAAAGTGCTTGAGTGAGAGAGAACAATGATCTGTCCGTACTCTGGAAAGGATCAATACATCAAATTGACATCAAGGCACCCTAGTTTTCACAGCTCAAACTTCTTTTCAAACGTATTATGTTTAATGTAAAAGCAATGTGTAATGCTACTTTTTAATTGCCAATTTTTTTTCCAGTTTCAGAAGAAGAGGCAAAGTTTTTCTTAAATGAACAAAATTCGTTAGATCAAGAAGCATTTATATCAGATGCTTGGCCTCGAATTAAGCCTTTCATGATGTTGGATGCAGGCTTGTTCAAACCACCTGGAAGTGAAGGCGATGAAGAAGAGGAAGCTGCACACGATCATGAAGAAGGTGAAGGTGAAGCTGAGGAATTAACAGAAGGCAATTTATTAGTAGTAGTAAAAATAAAGTAATTGATGTATAAACTAGTTTAATTTTATAGAGGAATTAAATGAAGGAGAAGAACATGATCCTGAAGCCGACGAAGAAGACGAAGAAATTGATGATAAGCCTGTAGAGCCTGCAGCTCCTGCACCGCCTAAATACGATGATGCAACACAAAAACTGGTAGATGTCGCAGATGAAGCTCGAAAGGAATTCAACGTGGCTAAGCAAGCTCTACGGGACATACAAGCAGAGGTAACCAAAATAGAGGAATATTTGGAAAAGGATTATGGACCTGATGAGGAATTCGCTGTTTTGGAAGGACAGTGCTTCGACTACACTGATCACGAATACATCTACAAATTGTGTCCCTTCGATAAAACTGTTCAGCAACCAAAATCAAGTTCAAGCGAAACAAGACTGGGGACTTGGTCTAATTGGGCGGGTCCTGAAAATAATAAATATAAGATTATGATGTATGAAAGGGGTCAATCTTGCTGGAACGGACCGCAGCGTACGACAAAAGTACGTGTCAGTTGTGGTGGAGAAAACAAAGTGACTGCAGTCTCTGAACCTAATAGATGTGAATACCAGTTTGATTTTATTACACCAGCAGCCTGCAAAGAATTGACTTCAGATAATGCAGATGATGTACATGATGAGTTATAATGGCTATGTTTTGAAAAACTGTTACTACGTAATTTCTTAATTTGGAGTGCATGTAATGGTAATTTATTTTCTTTGGTGATTTTAAAAATATTTTCATACACCTTTTTGTATATATTTTTCAATTTTATTAATTGTATAGGGCTATTAGCTTCTGGTTATAATAAAGATTCCATAGATAGGTATAGTTCAGTAAGAGTGAATGCATTAGCTATGTAGTGAAAGACCAAGACTTTGTTATATCCTAAATAAAATTTCAAATATACTATCTTACTGTTGTTAATATGTGGAAATTATTACTGATATATAGATAATTATTATCATTTCCAATTCTATAGTCATGGAAAGACTACTTAACACTAACTTATGTGAAAATTATGACAATCTTAATTTTCTTCACATATGAACTAGAGCGGTCGATTAAAAAACTATAATGGATTAATGAATCATCAACCATAACCAGTCGTAATAGAAGCTTTAACCCTATCATCTTAACTGTATTGTATCGTGTGTTCCAAAAAAAGACTCATTCGCAGCATGCCATGATCAAATAGAAGTTTGCCGTAACTTGAGTGATGCAAATGAACTACCATAAGTCTGAGAGAACTAAATTACATTTTGATCTTGAACTATTGTTTGATACAATTAAACAATGCAGTGTAAACTTTTACGTATCAAAGTTACAGTTATTTTCATAAACATAATGCAATCTGACATTCACCTACAGACTTAAGTTAAGACATGACTAGATTTTGTATCTTTCTTTCCAAGGCGTACCCTAAATGATTTTTTTTGGAACACGATATAATGTTTGAATGCCTTCAATCCGTTAAAGTTGGTTCTGCTGTATATTCCTTTCATATTTTTTTGGCATGAAGGTTGGCTTTGTTTTGTTGTATAACCTCCAACAAATTTACTGTCACTTGACAGAACATAATATTGTCGCCAGATGGACTGCTTACTTTTATAGTACATGTGGAGAAATGATTCAAATCTGAAGTACCTATTGCAAGACATTCATTCCATGTACTTAATTAAAAATGTCTCTAATTACACAATTACTGAAACTGGATACATACATAAAAATTACTAAGTTCCATTTTCTATTCTGCTTAAATGTGGCAACTTTGCATTTGAACGTGTTTTGTCATATTTTCTAACCTAAAAGCATTTGGTAACCATAACCTCAAATGTAAACCTAATTTAAACACAAAGTAATTTTACACAGCTAAATTGAGGAAACTGTCATGGCCAACCTTCATGCCAAAAAGATGTAAACGGAGTTTAGAAACAATGACTTCACAGGTATTATCAGTTTTTCAATTGAAGTGTTTAGCTTTGAACACTTGAACGGAAATAGTAATCTGGGAATACAGGATGAGGAGAGTAGGCATCATTTTGAAATGAAATCCTGAGTGCATATATTGTCGCTAACAAAGACATATGTCTGGAAACTACATAATATTAGTCGAATGTAGGCTTTCACGGCCTCTGTCCATAATGGTAGGTTCTTCCGGGTTATGCCGTGGTCGTCGATTTTAACTTCACGTTTTGCTGCTCATGCTGCCACCTGTCCAAGACAGTCTTTAGAAAATTTTTGAAGGAGCTGACAGCATGAGCAACGAAACATCAAGTTCAAATTGACGACCACGACATAACCCGGAAGAACCTACATAATATTAATTATTCATAATACCTATATGTTATTGTACTGTACCAGTACTGTCTACTTGATCGAAATGTCACTCATAACAGCCAAGACTGTCAAAATTTAGTGCCCACGGCCTTTATAACCATTGTTACACTACCAGATTACGTGCATTGTTTTTATTATTTGAAAACAAAGTTGTAAACGTCATTGCTATACTACTAAATCTTCTCCGGGATTCAGGTTACTAATAAGTTTTATTTATATTAAAATCGCATATCTTAGAATTGGCCACTTTTAGTAGATAAGTGAAATTTCTCATAAGCGGACACCATGGTGCCATGATTTTTGTCCGCTTAACGGAGGTGTCCTCTTAATAGAAATGCTTTAATTTTCAATTTTGTTGTTTAATTTTTATTTGAATATAGAACAACAAAGAATACATACATTTTTAAATACATACAGTGCTACATTTGCTTTCCATTAGGGCACTACTCTAAAAAAGTAGCTTTAGTACATACATATCAACTGCAGCCTGTAATGAAGAAATCCTACCTGCGTTTAATCAAATGCAGTTATAAACAAAGAGCATTTTGTTATAGATAAATAAAATCGTTTTCACAGAACACTTCTGAAATTCAGATACAGGCAGGCCTAGGCGTTCGCGGGGGTTACATTTTAGAAGAATGCTGCAAAGTGCAAAACCGCGATGCGCAAGTAAACATATAAATGATAAAAACGGGGTTAGGTTCCCTAAACTAGATTTATTTATACTATGTAACCTCAAAAAACCAAAACTTTTCTACGTTTTTTGTCTGGCAAATCTGAAGCAGAAATTAAACTCAATTAAATTTTCGGCAGAAACACTCGAAAAGACAGTAAAGCTTGAACTAAAATTCCATACATAACATAAGTCTGCCACTTGAATCTAAAGCTCGAATGCCCATTTGTTTATTCAAGATATAATTTTACAATTTATTAATGTCCAATTTGGTAATAAGAGATTCAAAAGGATAGGCTCGATAAGTGTGTTTACAAGTTCGTGATAAATAATGTTATTTAGGTGTTTATGACATAAACCGCATACGTCTGCTTTATTTACTTACGGCCGGTCTTATAAAGGTCACTAATCTGACGCTTTAAATTGCTGTTAAAATAAACAAAAGCTCATCAAAACGTTGGCGCTTATGACATATTATTCATTAGTATCAAAATTTTTATGCGCTTTTGTTTATTTTAACAACGAAGTAAAGCTAACGTCAGATTAGTGGCCTTCATAAGACCGGCTGTTAGTGTGTGAAAGTTGAAACCGGTGGCAATTCCATTCGCGAACGGCAAAGCAATCTGCGAACGGCAAAGAAAAGGGACCACAAAGATGCCCCGCATACAATCGAATCAGCGAACCTCAAAGCCGCGAACGGCAAGGTCTGCCTGTACATAATTGAGGATTAAGGTTGGAAAACAGAAGAAATAAATAAACGAAAGAATAAAGAAAGTCTAAACATAAATGCAAATGAGAAAGGAACAAATAGTAAAGGAATGATAGATACAAGAAAAGTTAAATACTTAGGCTGTTGGAACATACGAACCATGGTCGCAATGGAGAAAATAAATCAAATAATAAACCAGATGGAAAAATACAGAATAGAGATTCTGGCATTAAACGAAACAAGGTGGCTTGGAAACGGAGAATTAACATTAGAACAAGGAAAAACCGTAGTATACTCCGGGAAAACAGAGGAAGATGCTATCCATGAACATGGGGTTGCCTTTATAATGAATCGAGAAGCAAGAAGAGCGCTCATAGATTGGGAAGCGGTTAGCGAGAGAATAATTGTGGCCAGATTCAGTGCAAACATTTTGCAAACGATACTACTGACACAAATACAATACAATAAAACAACTAACTATTAACAAACATGATACAACATCATGCAATATCATGTATGTATTATATGTGGATATATCAGCTTAAAGCTGCCTTTCTACCTCCAATAATAATAATAAAGTTTTTTAACATTACAATAATCAATACGTACGCACCAACAAATATGGCAGTACAAAACAAAAAAGATGATTATTATGAAGAGTTACAAAAAACGTACGATAAACAAAGGAAAAAACACAAAAGGATATTTTCCTACTGATGGGAGATATGAACTCAAAAATTGGGAGCGAAAATGAAGGTAGAGAAGAAATAATGGGAAAAGAAGGAATAGGGGAGAGGAATGATAATGGCGAAAGGTTTTTAGATTTCTGTGCTGTGAACAACTTATTAGTGGGTGGCAGTATATTCCCTCATAAGTTAAAACACAAAATCACGTGAATAGGACCAGGTGGTAAACCCTGCTACCAGATTGATCATGTCGCTATAGAGAGAAGACATAGAAATTGCCTGCTGGACGTGAGAGCAATGAATGGAGCCGACATAGGATCTGATCATGCTTTAGTGAGAGTAAAGATTAAAGTTAAACTAAAAACCAATCAGAACAAAAGCAATATAAGAATAAAATACAACACACATCTATTGAAGGATACAGAAATGCAATCAAAGTCTGCACAAAACTGGAAAATAAAGTGAAAGTAAACATGGACGAACTAAATATAGAACAGCTTTGGGGAAAATATAAAGAAGTCCTAAAGACAACAGCAGAAGAAATAATAGGAATAAAAAGAGAAAACACAAGCCGTGGATGACTATGAACACAGAGAAATTAATAGAGGAAAGAAATAAGCTTAATAAAAAAAAGCACCAGAGGGGACCGAAGAAAACAAATAGAGGAGATGCTAAAGGACGCCGAAACAGCAGCAGATAGAAATGACCTAAGCACATTATATAAAATAACACGAAAAATGTTAGGTAGAAGAAATACAACAACCAATAACATCAAAGACAAGAAAAGAATACTGCTTACATCACAACATGATATAATAAATAGATGGGTAGAATATTTTAAGGAAATTTTTAGTACCCAAAGGTATAGTAGAAATATAGAAGAGAATGATGAAGAGGACGAAGAAGCAGAATTCCAACCAAATATAAATATGAACGAAATAACGGAAGGAGAGATTGTACAAGCTATTAAACAATTGAAAAACAATAAGGCGGCTGGATTGGATGACATCCTAGGGGAACTGATTAAGGCAGGATCAGAACCAATTGTAAAAATTCTACACAAGCTATTAAAGAAAATTTGGACAGAAGAAAAATCCCGAAAGAATGGAAAGAAGGCTTAATCGTCAAAATACTCAAAAAAGGCAATACCACAGAATGCGATAACGGGAGAGCCATTACAATATTAAACACGACAAGTAAGATATTAACGAGAATAATACTATAGAGCGTCTCAGGGTGACAAGACAGCGTGGAGAGGATATAGAATGCTTTTCTTATGGGAATTTCGCTCCGACGTTGCCAGTTCTATGCAACGGGCGATGGAGATCCTACTGTACGTAATTGTTTTTTTGGTAAACTTGTTTGAATGCCACTGACAAAACGGACCAGGTAATGAGGGATTATAGTTAAGCTATCTCTATTACAATAGCCGGATTTGTTTGTCTGTGATCGGTTTTTTCTACAGAACACTTTTGTGGAGACATATGGCATCGCTGTGTGTTGCTGTTTGCCATAAGGCGCTGTACTGTCTAGTCACCCTGAGACGCAGTATAGAAAGGTTAAGGGATGCAACCTTAAATAAGCTCAGAAACAACCAAGCCAGTTTTAGACCACGAAGTTCAAGTATAGATCACATTAACACCTTAAGGATAATACTAGACGAATGTAACGAATGGCAGAAAGAATTATATATAGGATTCATTGATTTCAAGAAAGTATTCGACAAAATAAATCGACAAAAAATGTGGCAAATACTTGAGACTTACGAAATACCAGATAAATATATTAAACTTATTAAGCTACTCTATGAAAATTACAATGCATGTATAATACACAACGGAGAAAAATCGGATAGTTTTGAAATTAAAAATGGCGCGAGACAAGGCTGCATCCTATTGCCCTTACTATTTCTAATAAGTATTGATTGGGTAATGAGAAGAACTGTAGATAATCAAAAAGGACTAGTTTGGAGATTTGACACGAAACTTGAGGTTTTAGAATATGCGGACGATATCTGTTTAATTACCGAGAAAAGAGAACACTTACAAGATAAACTAAATTTACTTAAACTAAAAGCAAGTACAATTGGCCTGGAAATTAACACAAACAAGACGAAGACAATAAGAACAAATATGAAAGATAGAACTGAAATAAGGATAGAAGGAAGCAATGTGCAAAATGTTACAAACTTGACTTATCTCGGTAGCATACTGGACGAAGGAGGATGTGGGTCGGATATAAAAGCAAGGATAAATAAAGCACAAAACTCCTTTAGAACTCTCCACAAAATCTGGCTGTCAAATGAGATATCAAAGAAAACAAAACTGAGGATTTTATATATACTTCTGGTTGGGTTAGTTCCCCTTTCTGCACTGCGGCCTAAAAGACCTATTGTGCACATCCCAGTGCTTTACCTAGCCTCAAAGAGGTATTCCGATGTCCTCAAAAAAGCTTCCTAGTGAGTTTAGTGAGGTGTTTATCAGCAGTTCGGGTTCGATTGTTGTTTCCCCAAAGTGTTTATGTCGCAGAGTTATGAGTTCCTCGCACTCGCATATCCAGTGGATTGGAGTCTCGTCCTCCTCTTCACAGAATCTACATTCTGTGTTTGTTGCCACTCCTATTGTGTGCATATGTTTGTTCATATAACAGTGTCCTGTAGTTATCCTTGTTATGTGTTTTATTTTCTCCCTTCCATTTTCCAGGAGTGCCAGTGTCGCTTTCTTGGACGGTTCCCCTATGAAGTTTCTAGAGTGCCTTGCTTTAGGGTAGTCGTGCCAGAATTTGCGATGTTTATCTCGTAACCAGCTTCTAGTTTGCTCCCTGATCATGCTATAAGCTATGTTACAGGTAGGCTCTGGTCCTATCAGCTGGATAGTACTGGCTGATTTTGCTAGTTTGTCTGCTTTTTCGTTGCCTATTATTCCTTGGTGACCTGGGACCCACAACAGGCTAAGTTTGTTGTGTTCTCCCAGTTGAACCAGTTTTTTATGGCATTCATATACCAGTTCTGAGTTGAACTGGTTAGATGACAGCGCTTTTAAAGCTGCTTGGCTGTCCGTCAGGATGTGTATTCTCCTGCCTTTGTAGGATCTCTGCACCATTAATAGACCTATCCAGTTAGTGCAAGCGAGGAAGATAAATACGCCGCAATATTTGAGGAATGAGACAAGAAATCGGCGCGCAGTACGTTCTGCGCATTCTTGTGGCAATACCGGCCGGACTGTAATAGTGAATTCATTCTGTTCAGTGTTGGCAAGTGTTAGTTTTGCAATATTATTGTGCAAACTGTTAGTTGAATTTTATAGAATGTGGGGAAAAAGTTTAAGCGGGTTTAAAGAATTTAACTTTGAAGTAGCTGCATCATTTCTTAAAGAAAAAGGGTGGACCTCTAGACAAAAGTGCAAAGGTTATAAGTTTTTCGTAGAAGGCTATATACACGAAATATGGACCGAAGATTTTACAATCAAGGGAAGATGTTACAAAAGCCAAAAAAAGAATGATAAGCCGCATCAAATGTACATGCTTTTTGAACAAACACCAACCCTAAATCTTCGACAAGTTCATTGCACTTGTGAAGCCGGGTACGTTTTATTTTTATGTTTTATTATTTTTGCTTAAATGTAAGTAGGTACTTATTTAAATTCAGATTATTTTCAGAAATTCGCAGTCTTGTAGTCACGTCGTTGGCTTCGCATATTTATTGCAAGATCTTGTTCTAAGACAACTCAACGTGGTTCCAAATGATAATATATCATGTACATCAGAACCTATGGTATGGAACAAACCACGAGGAAAGAAAATTGAAGCTGAAAAAGTCTCAGAAGCAATATTCCAAAAACCAACAAATATTACGAGAAAGAAAAAGCCTGTACAGTCAACTTTATTTGATTCAAGAACATCGTCCGTAAAAAAAGTGACGAATTCGGAGATACAGGTAGTTAAAGAAAAATTGAACCTAATTGATGAAAGAATTCCTTTTGCATATATATTACGTCAAAATCAAGAAGCAGAAGCAAAACTTTTAAATGGTAAGTATGTATAAAAAATTCAGTTTTTCAGGACAAGTAAAACACATTCGTCTTTGTTTTAGAAATTGAAGTACCTCTAGGTTCAACGTTACACCATCAACTAGACACAACTTATCCAAAAGAAATCAACAATCATGGTCTACAATTACCTCTATTAGATTCGGAAATACAAAACATTTTTTTATGTATTCCACCAATACAAATAAGTAAATTTTCTGAAATGACTTTTAAAACTGCCAGTGAAATTGAACAAAATACTCAAAGACAAGCTGATTGTTCTTTGTGGCATTCCGAAAGAAAAAAAAGATTTACTGCGTCTAAATTTGGAACACTTTTTAAAAGGAAAAAGGCCATCGACGAAAAGTTCTTGCGTTCCATTATGAAGGGTTTAGATATAAGCATGTTGCCACATGTGAGACATGGAAGACAATTTGAAGGTGTTGCAAAAATGAAATATACTACATTAACAGGCAGACAAGTTTTTGATTGCGGCTTGATAATTCACCCGTATGGATCACACATAGCTGCTTCTCCTGATGGAATAGTTTTTGATCAAACCTGCGGTTATGGTGTCTTGGAAACAAAATGTCCAAGTGGAAAAAGTTACAAAAGTTTAAATGAAGCATGCAAAGTCGCTGCATTTTGCTTAAAATCAAATCAAGCAGGCGAAATAAAACTTAAAAGATCGCACGATTACTTTTACCAAATCCAAGGGCAAATGTTAATTTCTGGAACAAGATGGTGCGATTTTGTTGCATATTTTAGTGATTCGGATGAACTGTTTGTAGAACGCATCGATCTTGATATAGAACTTTCCACAATTATGTATACGAAATTAACGGAAATGTATATACAACATGTTGTACCTATTTATAATGCTATAATCAATCAATAAAAAAAGTATACCAGTTATATGAATACTATATTTTCGGTTTTATAGTTACATTTGTTTAAAAATATAATTCATTTTTTTATTAGAGGATATCTAAAGTTAGTCAAGAGGCAGCATACTGTATAAATTTGATTTATACTTCCTAATAGAGATATGTGAATATTATTAGATAGTATCTTGTACTTTTTTATTCTATTTATTGCCCGTTCTACATGAATTCGTTCTTTAGCTATCTTTCTGGTCTTCATTACTTCTTCAGGAGTGAACTGCAAACCAGAAATTCGGAAAGTGGGTATATTTAAATTAATATTAATATCCTCAAATAAAGAAGCTACGTTAAAACCCTTGTCTGCTAGTATTATATCTCCTTCAAGCAGCTCCCCTTTCTCCATTTTATCTTTAACAACTGAGAAATAACCACTATCAATAATTATTTTTTGATCTGATATACAACCTGTGAAAAGTGCGGAAACGAAAATAATTGCACCATTAGGGTCAATCATAAGAAGTGATTTCAAAGTTGTTGCTCCTTTATACTTAGAATAACACTGACTTTGTCTAACCATAGAAGATGGCGTTTCAATGTAAAATTCTGTACAATCAATGCTTCCTATTACATTGGGATATTTTTGTTTAAATTGTGCTGCTGTATTTTCCAGCAGAATATCTCGATGGGGCCATATGTTTAAACTACCCAATCTTAAATACATAAAATTTATCCAGCTTAAAAAAATCTTTGCTGCTGTCGATTTCGACACACCAAATATATCAGCTAATATTTCATAATCAAGGGCTTTCCTTAACTTTATTAGTGTTAAAAAAAATTGATTTATTGCTGACAACTTCCTTCCATTTCTTTTTACTGTAGGTTCGACCTCTGCATATAACAGGACATCACTTGAATCCTCTGTGGGCAGTATAAATTGAAATGCTATAACAAATATTTCAAATGTTTGCAAACCAGTATAATACAGTATCTTTTCATCACGATCGCGAAAATTGTCAATAGAAAACATAGGTCGGCAAATTGGTTTATTAGTTTTGTCTTGTATTACTTCGCAAGCCTTTTGAAGTGCATCATTAGATTGCTTTAACTGGATTATTTGTTGATTGAATGTATCAATCTGCGATTTTAAATACTGATTTTCAATTAGTATTTCTGCTGTTGGCGAAAGCAGGTTACTTTTTAATTCTGAATTAGTGTCTTTTATAATCACTTCATTCTCTGATGTAGGATGTTCATTCGATGAAGATGGTAAAGTTTCTTGTGGGACTGCAAGTTTTCTTTTGGAATATTTGGGATCGCGTTTAGAGGTTTTATTTGTCCATGTAAATACAGAAGGTACTACATTTTTTCGTAATTTTAACACATTACCAGCGTACCAATATTCGGTTGATAAGAAATGTTCGGAACACACCTGTAGTAGGTAATAGTAAGTACTTTTATTTATAAATACGTATGCTACTACTAACCTTTGTATGTGCGTTAATAACAAATGGATTGGGATTTTTGACTGTTTTTCTAACATCGCGACGTACAGCGTGTAACCATTGTTTACGCAATATTTTGCATTTAGGGAATGAATGAAATGACAAATTGCATCCCTTGTTTGCTCGATTTGAGCAATTTGGTACACAACAAGCATGAACCATACTAAAAAATAATCGTAGTTACAACGTATGAGACAATAAAGATGTTACTGCGCGCTTGCATCGGACACTACGAAGCTAAATGCAGCCACAACAATGCGCGCGCACTATAGTGTGTGACGTTCCCGCTGCATCTCGCCAGGATGCGTGTATTGGGCGCAGGTTAGAATTGCTGTTACCTCGGTCTGGAATACTGTAGCATATTGTCCCAGGTTTATGCTTATTGCATTTCCTGGTCCCGTACCATAAATGCCCAGACCTGTTCCATTTTCTGTTCTTGATCCGTCTGTGTACCAGACTTCCCCCTTTAGTTTGGTTAAGACTTCTTCCTCGTTCCACTCTTCCCGCTCTGGAAGATATACTTCAAACGGTTTTTGGAACTGGTAGGATGTCTTTATTTTGTCGCACTTCATCTGCAGGATGAGGTTTTCACGTAATCGGTTAAAGATTTCGGTATGGTATCCACGATGTCCAGGATAACGATCATACCCTTGTATTTTCAGCCTATATGCCCCTAGTCTCGCTTCCGCCTCTACCCTTAGGTGTAATGGGGGAAGGTTCAGCAAGGCTTCTAACGCGGCTGTTGGGGTTGTTGACATTGCCCCCGTTATTCCATTACAGGCCATTCTTTGTATTTTGCTAAGCGAGTTCTTATTTTTAATATTGCTTGCCTTGTGCCACCATACCAAGGATGCATAGGTTATCGTTGGTATAATGAATCTTGTGAAGAGCCAGTATACCATTTTTGGTGACAGTCCCCATGTTTTTCCAAACATTCTTCTGCAGGTCCAGCATGCTCTGCAGCCTTTGCTTGTAACATGTTCCATATGGTGTTTGAATGTCAATTTGGTGTCTAAAATCACACCCAAATATTTGACCTTCTCCACCATCTGTAGTTCTTTTCCGTATAGTTTTAGTTTCCTATACTTGTTTTTCTTCCTTCTTGTGATTGACAGAAGCGAGGTCTTTTCCGGGTTGACCGATAGTCCCTTGGCTTCACACCATCTTTCCACAATGTTGAGGGCCAATTGCATTCTTTCGAATACTACGCCCTCAAATTTTCCGTGTATGTAGATGGTGATGTCGTCAGCGTAGCCCTGTGTGTATAAGCCCCTCTCCTCTAGTTCCCGTAGAAGGCCATCCACCACGAGGTGACAATACCCCTCCTTGTGGGCACCCTCTGGTCACCGACACTTTCACGGTTGTCTTATAAAGAGAAGTGGTTATGACTCTGCTTTTAAGCATGTTTAGTATCCATCTGCTCAGGGTGTCATTTATTCCCCTGCTATTCAAGGCTAGATGAATTGAGTCGAACGAGGTGTTGTCAAAAGCACCTTCGATGTCCAGAAAGGCTCCTAGGCCAAAGTCTTTGGATTGTATAGTTTTTTCCCCCTTGCTGACTAGTTCGTGTATAGCCAGTTCGCAGGATTTTCCTGATTGGTAGGCATATTGGTATCTATGTAATGGAGAAATCACCAGTACTTCGTCCCTTATATACCTGTCAATTAACTTTTCTAGCGTCTTCAGAATGAATGACGTCAGACTTATTGGTCGGTAAGATTTCGCCTGGGCATAGCTTTCCTTTCCCGGCTTTGGTATAAATACCACTCTCACTTTTCTCCAGCTTGCTGGTATGTAACCTAGGGCCAGACTTGCCCTTAGCATTGCACATAGACGGGTGGATAGTTCACCCCAGCCCTGAGTGAGTAGAGCTGGGTAGATCCCGTCTCCACCTGGAGCTTTAAATGGTTCAAAACTGTGTAATGCCCATTTAAGTTTTGTTATGTTTATCACTTGATGTGCTGTCTTCCAGTTCTCTTGTGTGGCCCTGCGTAAAGGTATTTCTACACCGTGATCACTGGTATTATCTTCTTGTAATAGTATACTGCCTGGGAAGTGTGCACAATGCATGTATAATACACAACGGAGAAAAATCGGATAGTTTTGAAATTAAAAATGGCGCAAGACAAGGCTGCATCCTATTGCCCTTACTATTTCTAATAAGTATTGATTGGGTAATGAGAAGAACTGTAGATAATCAAAAAGGACTAGTTTGGAGATTTGACACGAAACTTGAGGTTTTAGAATATGCGGACGATATCTGTTTAATTACCGAGAAAAGAGAACACTTACAAGATAAACTAAATTTACTTAAACTAAAAGCAAGTACAATTGGCCTGGAAATTAACACAAACAAGACGAAGACAATAAGAACAAATATGGAAGATAGAACTGAAATAAGGATAGAGGGAAGCAATGTGCAAAATGTTACAAACTTGACTTATCTCGGTAGCATACTGGACGAAGGAGGATGTGGGTCGGATATAAAAGCAAGGATAAATAAAGCACAAAACTCCTTTAGAACTCTCCACAAAATCTGGCTGTCAAATGAGATATCAAAGAAAACAAAACTGAGGATACTCAGAAGAAATGTGATCACTGTACTTCTATACGGGTGTGAAACTTGGGCATTAAATAAACAACAATTACAGAAAATACAAATATTTATTAACAAATGCCTCCGAACAATAATGAAAATCCATTGGCCAATTACAATCTCAAATATAGAACTCTGGAATATTACAGAGCAAGAACTAGTTAATGTGACCGGTGGAGATGGATTAGTCACACATTAAGAAAACCACGCTCAGATATAGCCCGTCAAGCCCTTGAATATAATGTTAAGGGAAAAAGAAAGAGAGGCAGACCAGCTCAAACTTGGAGAAGAAATGTACTTAAGGAAGTAAAAGCAATAAATACAACATGGAGCCAAGTGAAAGAACTAGCCCAAAACAAAAACAGAGGGAAAAAATTTGTTCAATCTTTATGCAGCCAACAAGAACAAAATGGACTCAACTCACCAAACTAAAGTAAAGTAAATAATAGTGAGCAGTGTAAAATATGTGTGGACAGTTGTAGTATAAGACTGACTACCTTATGCTACGGACTTACCAGTCAGAGAAACGTCTTGAAGACGCTCCATATTCCGGACGGAATGAAAGGAACAAAGAAAAAGAAGGTTGGAAAACATAGGGCGCATATGAAAAGAGGTATAAGCCGTTCACGGCCTTTTTGGGACAGAGTTGGCTATGATTTTTTTCTTTTCATGTTGGACTAACTGATTCGATGATGTAGCGGATGCAATTTTTTTTTCTGTCAGAGTCTGTTCGACATTTTCTTGCCACCACATTGCCAGATTTATTATTTTAATATTTGTAAGAAAATAAATGATTTATCAAATGTGTACGAATAATTTTAATTTCCGTCAAAGGAAAAGTCAAAATGCCCAAAATAATTTTGTTAGAACAAAAAATTTCCATTGAACGATGCTACTTCCAATTTAAAAAAAAACAGACCAAATTTAAAAGAACGCGAGTCGATGTGGAAACTAGAGAATATCCGGCAACAATGACCTATTCAGAAAATATAACCTTAAACTGAAAACAACCTAACCTAACACAAAAAGTGTCAATTTCCATGAGGGAGTTTAGTTGCAACAGAGGTTCTGCCAACAAAATTACTAGATGGTCATAGCCTCACCTGACCCAAAAAGATCGTGAACGGCTTATAATCCCCTAGTTTCCTAGCCAGCATCTGAACATGCAATTTATAATGCGCCCCATATCGCACATATGAAAACATGTAATTCCCCTAGTTCCCTAGCATTTAAGCATATAATAATTAGTAACATGTCCGCTTAAAAGAGGGAAATATTTAAAAATTTCCAGAATTTTCCTGTCCGTGTCCTGTTAACAGAGATGCCCTTGCATTTAAACTACAATTGGTTCCCGACGGTGCCAAGAAAAATGTCTGCTTAATAGAGTGTCCGTTATGAGAGATTTCGCTGTATTAGGCAAAATGGACATAAAATAAATGTTATATTTAGTTAATAAAAAGCAACTTTGTTTTATACTTCATTATATTATTATAGTTACCTACGCACAAACACATGTTTTTTGCAAAATCTAATAAGAATACATATGAACTTAAGATTCTTGAAACTTTGCATTTGCGTAGCAAACAAGATGCTTTGCAAATTTTGGGAAATAAACTGGTTCTTTGTTCTGTTAAAATAATTTTATAAGAAGAAAATCCATGGTAAAAAGGCATAAGGGTATAAGTCGACTTATCGAATTTTTGTGTTTATTGATGTTCCAGGTCCAGAGCAATATCGGGCATCTAAAAACAAGAGGATGTATGTCTAATTACATACCTTAATCACATTTTTACAGCAAGTTTTCGAAATGGAATAAGTAGACTTATTCCCTGAAAATTCACTAAAAATTGATCGAAAACAAATTCAGCCGATGACAAATAGATATACCGTGTGAATAATGTAAGACTATACATTGGCTACTTTATTTTAGCATTAATCAATTTATCCATGCTAATAACAATTGTCGGTTTTTTCTGTAGTCACTGTGTTGTTATCTTGTTTACAAACAACATGGTAACTAAGTAAATTCCGTATGTCTAATTTTGCATAATTCAGCCATGTACAGTCTTACATTATTCTCACTGTATCTGTAACGCCAAAACAGTAGATATAAGGGGCACTGCCAAAGTTTGCGGAAAATGTAAAACAAAACACAAATTACGTTATGTAAATCGCTTTATTGCTTCTCAAAACGTTCCCCTTTAAAAACTAAACACTTTTGTATCTGACGAAACCAATCTGCAAAACACTTTTTCCACTCTGAGCGAGGTACCTCCAAAACAAGTGAGTTAAATGCTTCAACAGCCTCTTCAGGCGAAGAAGAAGTCATTGGGCGCTAAATCAGGAGAATATGGGCAATGAGTCATTAGTTGGATGTTGTTACTGGTCAAAAACTCGACAGTTCGTCGTGCTGTGTGAGCGCTTGCTTTGTCATGATGAACAATGATTCGCCAGTTTACGTTGTTTCTTCTGATTTCAGCGATAATTTCCGCTACGCTAATTAAAGTATACCAGTCAGCATTAACTGTCCTGCGATCCTCTAATGCAACAGTTGCAACATGAATCGTTTTTCCGAAGAAACAAGCAATCATTCTTTTCGAAACGCTTCTTGAACGCACCACTTTTGTTGGTTTAGGTTCATTTTGAAACACCCATACAGTCGATTGCTGTTTAGTTTCAGGCTCATATGAATATATCCAAGATTTGTCACCTGTTACGATGTTATATACAGAATTTGAACGACCAACTTCGAATTTTTTTAGCATTTCCTTGCACCACTTGACATGTGTCTGTTTTTGTTCTTCTTTCAAATTGTGAGGGATCCAACGACTACAAAGCTTCCGGACATGCAAATGATCGTGCAAAATCGTATGTAATATTTGTTTCGCCGCAATGCCTAAGGATGTCTCTATCTCACTAAATGTTGTATGCCAATCTAATAAAATCATTTCACGCACAGCATCGATATTTTTCGCGACAACAGAGGTGCATGGAAGACCGTCGCGAAGATCGTCATCAAACGTTGGTCTTCCACGCTTGAATTCTGCGAACCATTTGTAAACCGTAGCTTTGGATGGTGATGTTTTTCCACACATTGCTGCGGTGTTAAACCTTACGAAAATCATAAAAGGTCATCACTCGAAAATCACAATTCGGAATTTCCATTTTTCACACAATTATTACTCTGTTAAATTCTGTTGAAACGAAACTGCTCAGTTTGAAATCAAACTGTCAACTGAATTATAGATTAAAAACGTCAAATTTTACGAATATGACAATTGCAGAACGCTGGCAATGCAAGGAGTACTCGATTCCGCAAACTTTAGCAGTGTACCTTGTATTATGACTATTGCATACATCTGTCTATCTAAATGAGCAACATGACTTTAATAGCACCAATAAACCTTCAAAGTTTCACTAAAATCGCCTAAGGGGTTTTTGAAATAATCAAGTATCTTAGTTTTGGTCTTAACAGTTTCGGAAACGTGCAAAAAATGGGATTTATTTTTTCTTGATAAAGAAGCGAGATACGAAAACACTCAGCAAACAAAAAAGTTGCACATTTGTTGGGCATTAATTTTTTGTAAAAAAAAACCTAATTGACAAGCTTCGAGGGTACGCTCCTGGAATTACTGGATCAACTGTAATATGTCCAAAAGATACTTCATGAAGTTATAAACAAACTGTAGCGTTTTTTGGATAACAATAATAAAGGTTTTTTTTTAAACTTTAACACTCTATATCTCGGAAATAAAGCTTTTCCGGACTCATGTTTTATTCTTTATACTTTGTTTGTATTGATGAGCTCTACAAGTGGGTAAAATATCCGACAAAATTTTTTTAGCACCCTGTATAACACTTATCCATAATACATCTTACTCCGCTTTTGAAATATTTGACTGGTAATTCTAATTGTGACATGTATTCTTGCTTATGGCTTCTGAAGATTTAGACTCCTGCTTCGCCGATACCCACATTTTGTCGCAATAAAATTGTTGATATCCCTGTCAGAATTTTCGGTAAAAATTAACAATATATTACCGATAAAGATAGTTCAATTAAAAAATAATTTGCAGCTGACTTATGATGTCACAGTGTAGCTTTTAATTGAAACTTGTTAAATATTTTTGTTTTCCCGTCTTCAAATGATTTTTCCATTGAACACTCGCTATATTAAACTGTCAAATCAATAAAATTGTGTTATTTAGTCATTAGTCAGCTACTATTGTACATAAATGTTTGAAAAAGACAAACTACAGTCACTAAAAGTGAAAATAAAGTGATATACGAAACAGTATTGTTGATTTAACATATTAATATATCACCGTGATATCATCACTTTATTAAGGTATTACATTTTGAATCTAACAATTTTGATACTCTGATGTGATTAATGTTTTTCTTTAAGGAGCTATGCTTATTAATATATCCCACACATTTACTTTGTAAGTGTTCTATCTACTAAAATTATGTCGAGACATTTTCGATCACCCTGTCTATCTTAATATGAGTCAAATACGTAACCTTCTATACCGAATTCACGAAGTCGAGTCAGTGGAAGTAAATAAACATTGGCGCGTGATCAGTCCGTGTTAGCTGCATGCGCGCGATGCAATTGGCCCGTTGTTTGCAGTGATTATACTGAGTTCACAGACTGACGACCTGCACGTCGAATTTTAACGCTAGCATTCAACAGCTATTATTACATATTAGCAATGGCGAGTTCAACAGATTATGCCGATGAACCAACAGGAGTGCCAGATCAATTGTCTCCTCCTAAGAAACGAAGCAAACGCGTGTCGCTGACTAGCGCTGAAAAACATATTACAATTTTTATCCGCACAAGCCGCAATCGTGTGAACAAAGTTCTACAGTGTTCACGTGAATTTGTTTACGCCTGCTGACTCGATTCGGTGAATTTGGTATACATCACCAACTTATTATGTGAAAACGGATTGCAAAAGCGTATGCACATGGTAAGTAAAAATAGATTGATATCTACCAAACGAGGCCCACTTCGAACTCGAAGCCACAGATTCTTGTTTATGTCGACATATGCTTGTTATAGTAATTATTTATCACAAAAAATATCTTCTAAAAATTGCAAAAAGCTATATGTCAACTTATACCCTTTTGCTATTTCATAAAATGTATAAAAAGAAATGTGATAAAGTAGAAGTAGAAGGGCAGCTAGAGATAAGTATGGGGTGAAGAATGTGTGGACTTTCAATAGAACTGTAAACGTTAAAGTAGGAGACAAAAGGCACTTCGTAACTAGTTCAAAAGAACTTGACAAAATACGTGTGTAGTAAGTTAGTACGCCCCTAGGTAATGTACAAATTATGCATTTTAGCGACAGATGTACAAATACAATCAGTAAGTGTATAGTATTCCAACCAAAAATTGGAAAGCTATTTAAAATCCAGTACACCATGAAAAGTGTACGTCATGTCTAAGTTGGTTTCATACAATCAGTAAATAATATTCTAATGTCAATCAGCTTTCAAGTAATGACAGTTCATCTGCAAACTGTACATGTAACTGTTTTGTTAAGGCATTGTAACATTGTGCATGATTTAAGTAGGTACTAGTTGAGTTTTTAAAACCGTATAGTAGCATAGAAAATTTCAAAAAAACGTATATATCTTCCAAACTTCCCAATGCATCTGTCAAATTTGAAGGTTACTGTCGAAGTGTCACTGAATGACAATCAAACAGTAATTTTATGAATTAAATTACGAAGTGACTTATAGTCTAAGAGCTGGTGACATTTTTTGGTGATCATTTAGTTAAGGCCTATTTTTTGAGAGAATGTTGCTGGAGGTATTTATAAGTGTCATGTATGAGGATTCTCCTTGATAGCGGTATCGGAGGGAGGCAGAACACCCCCAATTTGCACTGTCAGTATATGTCAAATTCGAGGTGAGCCGGTTAGGTTTTGTGTCAGATTATGTCAAAACTGACGGAAAACCTAACCTGCTAACCTGGAATTTGACATAGACTTACAGTGCCACAGCCGCCCCTTATGGACTTTTTTAGTGTAAGTTATGTCAAATTCGAGATTAGCAGGTTAGGTTTTCCATCAGTTTTGACACAAACTGACACAAAACCTAACCAGCTCACCTCGAATTTGACATATACTGACAGTGAAAATTGGGGGTGTTCTGCCTCCCTCCGATACCGCTATCTAGGAGAATCCTTACCAACATTCTCTCAAAAAATAGGTCTTAACTAAATGATCACTAAAAAATGTCACCAGCTCTCCTACTATTACTGTTCTCAATGCTGGCCTGATTTTAAATAGCTTTCCAATTTCTGGTTGGAATACTATACCTAACCATATTAATACTATTGCATTTATTTGGCATTCTTATTTGTTACTCTTAATTTATAATTAATATCAGAAATGATTGTTTAGTTTTTAAGAAATGAAAATCTTAGCGTATTACCAGAACGGTTTAGTTACTAAGCTCAATCAATTTTATCAGAACCTACTTATTGAAAATTATGATATTATTCTCACCGAAACTGGTTTATATGAAACAATAAATAATAATGAACTTTTTGATAGTCATTACAACGTGTACAGGTGTGATAGAGACAAGTTCTTATCGGGTAAATCAAAAGGTGGAGGAGTTTTAATAGCTGTTCGCAATAAATTTATTTCATCAGCAGAAATTATAACTACGATTGGCTTGCACTCAATCTTGGCAAAGATAACCTTTTCTGGGAAAAAAATTTTTTTATTGCAAACTATATAGAACCTCGATCAAGTTACAATGTGTACGATTTTTATATAAACAAATGAAAGAACTTTACCCATGAATTCATAGAGAGTTATTTAATGGTATGTGGCGATTTTAATATTCCAGAAGTGACCGGCACCGCGTTTGATTTTTCAAGTGGCAGCGTAATATCTCGTAGACTGTCGGAATTTATCAACTTCTTTGGCTTGCAGTCGTATAATAACGTACTTAATGAAAATAATAAAACATTAGACCCGGTATTTGGAAATCTAGATTCTGTAGTAGAACTTACACAATCTGAGCAGCCCTTGGTTCCGGTAGGCTTACACCATCCACCTTTAGAATTTTGTTTTGTAATTTCAAACAGTAAAAAGGAATATGTAAGTAATGACAATTGCCCAAAGTATAGTTTCAAAAAGGCAGATTTTTGCGGCTTTATAGAATGCTGGAAAATCAGTCTTGGCATGACTTACAGGCCTGTAGCACCGTTGATACCGCCGTGGAGATGTTTTACTCTTGACTGTATGAATGTTTAGATGCATGTGTTCCTAAAACTGTCAGTAAGGGTAGTCGGTTTCCACCATGGTTTAATAAAGAAATAATTGATTTGCTAAAGCTCAAAAAATTTTATATGAGAAATAAGTTCAAATCTAGCTTTTATCTCCAGCAATATAAAAAGATACGAGGCGATCTAAAAATACGAATAAAAAAAGCACATTCAGCCTACATCACCTCAATCGAAGAGAACATATCTCCTGAAAATATCAAAGCCTTTTGGTCTATGATTAAAAACAAAAAAAATGGTAACGGTAATGGTTCAGTATTTATAAAAAAACGGAAAAAGTATCACTAATAATAATGAAATAGCGAAAGAGTTTGCTACATTTGTTAGTTCTACTTACACACATGACAGCGTGTATACACCTTCTGATAATAATAAGATGTTGACATCTGGCCCCTTGAATATAAATAAAGTGCAGAATGAAGATGTTGCAAAATCTTTAAAAAACTTAAAACCAAAAAAATCGGCAGGTCCGGATGGCGTCCCCCAGTACATCTATAAAGCCTGCAGACATTTATCTGTTTGCCCTCTTAAAAATATATTTAATCTCTGCCTAAGCACGGGTTCTTTTCCTTCGCAATGGAAGCTTTTGAAGGTAGTACCCATACATAAAAGCGGGGACAAAAAGCAATTTACTAATTATAGACCGATATCTTTGCTATCTGTACCCTCCAAGGTATTTGAATACATTTTGTTTGATAAAATTTATGATCATGTCAAAAACATAATTTGCTTGGAGCAACACGGATTTGTAAAGAAACGGTCGGTAACTACAAACTTAATGACCTTCTGTGACAGAGCAAGCAAAATAGTTGAGGACTATGGCCGTTTGGATATAATTTACACGGACTTTTCTAAGGCCTTTGACAAGGTCAATCACTCAGTTTTACTAAATAAGTTACACGCTTACGGTTTTAGCCCTCTTCTAATTGACCTGTTTCAATCGTATATGTCAAATCGAACACAGTGTGTTTATTTCGAACAAGCGGTATCTACTATGGCGCTACGTCTGGTGTACCTCAAGGGTCTAACTTAGGTCCGTTGCTTTTTGTATTATTGATCAATGATTTACCACTGTGCTTATCGTATAGCTCTTGTTTATTATATGCGGACGATGTCAAGAGTTTTAAGGAAATTAAAACTGTTAACGACTTAACATTACTTCAACACGACATTGATAGCTTATATAAATGGAGTGTTGATAACAAGTTGCTTTTTAACATAAATAAATGCTTTGTGATTTCATATACAACTAAGGAACAGACTAATTTTGAAAACTATACAATGAGCTTGATCATTCTACGGAGGTGCACGTCTACTAGAGATGTTGGAGTGCTTTTTGAATCATCCCTCAAATTTAATGCTCATATAGAAAAATCTTGCAAAGATGCACACAGCATGTTGGTCTTTATTATGCGAAACTTTTTAACTTTAGAACTACGCAAAGTCTTTGTACTCTTTATAATACCTTAGTACGGTCCAAATTAGAATTTGCTTCAATTATTTGGTCTCCGATTCAAAACAACCTTATAAAAAGTATTGAAACTATTCAAAACAAATTTTTAAAATATGTGTTTTATAATAAATATAAAAGAAATCCGAATTTTGCATCTTATGAACTTTTAAGGTTGGAATTTAACTTATGTAAATTAGAAACCCGTCGTGACCTATATCGCATTACTTTTCTCTTTAGAATTTTCAATAATTTAATTGATAGTCCCATTATTCTCTCTGAATTCAAACTCTGTGTCCCAGGTCGAAGAATTCGACATTTCGAGCTATTACATGTTGATTTTTGTCGGAGTGCTTGCAGAGCCCAATCGCCTGTAGTTAGTATATCATCAACTTTTTACAGATACAACTCTACCTTTGATTTGAGGATATTTAGTACCTCTTTACACACCTTCAAACATAAATTATTAGAACTATGTGGCTAGGATATATATAAACGCTTCGATCTGTCAAGTAATCACATAAGTTTTGTTTGTACCTTTATTATATCATATTTGGAATTTTCTTTACTTTGTTCTTTCTCTTATATTGAATTATGTTTACTTTATAATTTAGTATTTATTATAAATTTGAGTTTCAGTTTGTATAGATTTTAACAGATACTTGTAACTAGGCCTCGTGCCTGTTAGTGTCTGTGCGAAGCCTACCGATAGTACAAGCCTCCGCCCAGGTTTTGTGACGTCACGGCTGAAGATGAATAGTAATGCGGTAGCAGTATGAGGCTGTATATGCGGAGTTGATATTTAACGATTATTATACACCTAAATACATTTATTTATTTAAAAAATGAAATAAGTTTTTAAATTCTGCACCTTTACATACATATACAAAGTGAAAATAAAATTGTAGTACCACATACAGGACTTACTAAGAATAAGGCTTATTTACTAGAAAGTTTTTTTGATTTACGTTTTTCGTTTTTTTCATTTATTAACAAATTTTGATTGACTTTGGAATAATTATTTAACATAATATTAGTAAACATAGCAATACATTTATCTGCAAATTATGATGTACACACACCACAATTACTACATGTGTCAAAGGTAATGTTTTTATATACACACATCAAAAAAGTCTAAGGAACACAAGATTTAATCATATATATTTGTAGTTTTACTGTTTGTAGAATAAAACTGAAATAAGATTTGAACATATTAACATAGTGGCCTTAGGTAACAACGGTAAGCTATGTTTCGATGCTATTTTGTTTATCTTGTTTGTTTACATTTATGCTGTGAAGTTATACAGGCTATAGTGCTGCTTCGAAAAGTTAATGTTTTTCTGCAGTTTCATTTTTATTTTGCAACAATTGCTATTGGTTGTGTGTAATAGTGATGCAGCGTGATCAACAACGCCGTCATTTAAGCCAGGATGAGATGTTTCGGGCAATTGGTATTATTGAAGGTGGTCGAAGTCAGGCTGATGCTGCAAGAATTTTGGGAACATCAAGAGGAGTAATTCATCGATTATGGCGACGTTATCAAGAATCTGGACATCCACAGGAACAGCACCCAGGAAAACCGCGAATTACAACGCCGATTCAGGATAGATTTATAAGGCTAAGGGCATTACGGGAACCTTCAATAAATGCAACTGCTCTGGTTAGTGCTCTACAAAATACACATGATGTAACTGTTTCCAGTCAAACTGTCAGGAACAGATTACATGAAGCCAATCTTCGTTCTCGTCGCCCTTTAAGATGCCCAGCAATTACTCGCGGTAATCGAGAAGCTCGAAATGTGTGGTGTGCAGAGCATGAAAATTGGAATCAGCAACAATGGGACACAGTTCTCTTTACCGACGAGTCGCGGTTTGGGCTCTGTCCCGACACAAGAAGAACTCGTGTTTGGAGACGATCTGGCAATGAACAACGGCTACGTAATGTTCAGCAAGTAAAAAAATTCCAAGGCGGGACGATCATGGTATGGGGAGGAGTAATGACTGGCAGAAGAACAGAGCTCGTTTTAATTAACGGATCATTAACGGCAGATAAATATTGGGATAACATTCTGCAGCCTGTTGTTCTTCCTATAGCTGAAGAACTTCATCCAGATTTTTGTCTGATGCATGATAATGCAAGATGTCATGTCGCTGCTACCGTTTCTCAGTGGCTGGAAACGCACAATGTATCCATTTTACCATGGGCTGCGCAGTCGCCAGACCTAAATCCCATTGAGCATGTTTGGGACATGCTCAAAAGAAGAGTTCTTGTTGATATGGAGAATGTGCAGAACAATTTAGATCTTTTTAGATGCCTTCAGCGTCATTGGAATGCCATACCGCAAGAAGAAATTGACAATCTGATTCTGTCAATGCCACGAAGATGTCGAGCAGTTTTAAATGCAAGATGAGGTAACACTAGTTACTAAATGGCGTTTGAATGTTAATTTCATGTGCAGAATTAGAAATTACGCAAAAATTAAAAATTACAAATTAAGTTAATACTGTTTCATTTCGTTAATTTTGTCTTCAAGTAATTTTTAGTGTAATAAAAATGTTCTGTAGAGAGTTAAAATAACTTAGTATAGATTCGGAAGTTACGTGTTGTTGTATATAATTGAAATATAGCTAAGCACTAGTCATTACTTAGTCTTTTTAATTAAAAAACCATGTGTTCCTTAGACTTTTTTGATGTGTGTATCATTATTTCTGTAGATAAATGCGTTAATAAGTTCTTTTGAGATTTACACTTTAAGAACAAGTGTTCAAATCTCTCACCTACCAGCACTTTAAATAATAATAGCATATTTGTCACTAGATCAATAAAAATTTCTTTTGGCCACTGTAGTCCTCCCCGATCCAAGTGATTTAAATAACTGAACACTTCTGTATCCGGAACGGTTTCTAATTGTAGTGGTTTGCCATAACAGATGTAAGTTTTACATTGTTCACACGACAATCTTCTGTTAATACTGTGGACAATGTAACCCGCAATATAAATTAAAACATTGCAATCGTTTTCAGACACGTTTTCATCTTGCATAAGTATCAAAGTATCTTCAAACGTTTCAACACATCCTTTATCTAACTTGATAACACCCTCTGTGATTTTTTCAGAGCTGTCTATAAATTCTTTTAATTGAAATACTCCTTTAGTTGAAGATTGCAGAGTCAATAGATTAAGCATTTTTAATTTTCTCTCGGATTCTAGTACTTGGACAAGTGAAACGTGATAATTACCGCCATTCATTTGTCTGTACTGTCCAAAACGTCCTTCAAGATCATCAGTTTGAAGTTTTCCTAACAAGATATAGTCTAATTTTAATTCTATAATCAGATGTTTAGATAAATCTATCAAACTTTTGCAAGTATGTGTCAAGGCTAATTGGGTTTGATTTGAAAGTTTTCCATTTCTGGATATTTTACTTTCTCCTTGTATAACTAAGTTATCCCAAGACTGCAACCATCTGACGAAGTTTTCTAAAGAAATTAAATTCTTGTCTTCTACACCGCATATTGGATCATAATGAGAATCCCTAAATCGAGTGCCTTTATATACCGATTTGCAATTGACAATTTTCCACCAGTCAGATATTAAATTCAAGAATCTTATTGTATCGTCTACACAACACATATTATTTTTATGTTTAGTCTTTAGTGCAGCAACATTCTTGTTATCAAATAAACGAACACACAAGTTCACATTTTGCCTTTCGATTGACGAAGGATATAAAACTTTGCGTGATAAACTGGGTGCTAGTTTTAAGACACTATTTTCTTCAGCAAGAAATAATTGTTTTAAATCACTGACGCATGCAGAATTTTTATTAGAACTAGCAGTTGCAGGACTGGTTGCGTACAAATTTTCAGGTATGTCCGGTAAAATAAACGATTGTTTAGGATCTCGTTGGTTAAGCCAGTTATTTCTGATTGACTTAAATAAATGAACAGTGTCAAAGAGTATAAAAACTTTTTGATTGTCATTGTAAGGGTTTAGAAAAAAGGTATTTAAAGTTCCACCACACAATTCTTCAAACGCTTTCCTGTTTACATTATTATTGTCAGATATTATGCAAATCACCTGATATCCAATTTTTGTTAAGGTTTCTAGAACTTTTAGTGTTAACTAGTGAAGAAACTGATATTTCAGTGTTGCTACGGGGAACAATCCTACAATATCTTTGTTCTTAGAAAATAGCGAAGAAATCATAAACGCCTGAGCAGTTGAAGCAGCACTTTTGTTTTCATTAACGGAAGCTTCATTAAAAGTGAAACCCTCAATTTTTTCACCTTTGTACGAAATGTTCTTCTTGATATATATTTCATCCAACATTAAAGTGACGTATTTTTCGTTCGACTTTACAAATTTCAGTTTATCTTCTAAATACTTAACGTGACTTTCATCTATTCCCGAATTTTTTGTACCCAATTTCAGAAGCAATTGTTTTAAATATTTAGGAGACGGAAGTGTAAGTAATTTACTTTTTTCTAGTAACCTGTATGCTCCTGGAAACGAATACAATATACAACTACTCCATATTAATGTATCGACAGAATATCGCACTTGCTTCGATTCTATTAAATTAATTTGTTCACGGAAAAATTTAATTTTATCAGTTTTTTCAGGGCACTTTATCTCCAATTCTACTTCTCTCAAAATCGTCGACACATGTTTTAATTTGTCTTCATTTGTAGCACTCACGTTAAAATTATTTAGGTAATCTAGTAATGTCTTTAAACGGGACCACAACTCACATTTTTTTGTTTTTCCCAAAATGTGTTTAATATTATCGTTATCAATAGGTATATTCTTATAAAACACTTCCGTAGACAAATTGTCTTTTATCAGAATTGACTTCTGAATGGAAGGTATCAGGGGATCGTCTTCAGTTAATTTAAAAATAAAAACTTTTGTTTCAAAAATTTTGAGGTTGAAATCACTAATGTTTGAATTTATTAACACATTTGAGACGTTTGACTTTAATGATTCAAAGCTAGAAATTTTATCCTTTTCCTTTTTAAGTTCATTTTCTTGTTTCTGCCGTTTCTCAATTTCTTCTCGTCTAGTACCAGGTGATTTTCTTTTTTTCAGTAAAACGGTTGACATGTACGATGGTTGATTTGCAAACAATGTGGGATACGCATCACTGGATAATTTTACTTGACTTCTTGGCACAATTAATATAGAACCATCGGGTCTAGTAGCTTTATCTTCTCGAATAATAAAGTTTTCTGCAAAATGTTTTATACAAATTCGAGAAGAATCTTTTACAACATAATTTTCTCTGTGAATACAATTTAACCATTTTTGTTTCATTAAATCATCCTTCGGAAAGCGAAAGACAGTAACTTTTTCAGTTGGCCTGTAATTGCTCTTGCACTCCGGAACACAACAACAGGACGGCATAATTATAATTCTAAAAAGTATTGCAATTAAATGGCAGATCTAGGGAAAACAAAACTATACACACCTTTTACATTAATTTACGTAAGGTACAATGAAACTGACGTATTTCTAATAACAAAATAATCATGATAGCAGAAGTTACAGTTGATATGATTATGATAATTATTATGTAAATTACCGACAGCAATATCCACGTGCACCGTACAACAGTTTTAACGCGTGACGTACCGTCGCCCGCCGAACCGCCCGGGCCATCGTCAGTTGTGGCGTCACGGTGGTAGTGGGGTTCTAGAGGGAGGCTTGTACTATCGGTAGGCTTCGGTCTGTGGCTATAAATAAATAAGTCTTTTATTTATTTTTTATTACAAATAGTCTTAGAATTAATAGCAAAATAAGTTCTAGCCAATGAATCGACTTGATTCTTTTGATTATCATCGAAAAGAATTAAATGTTGTTCTAAATCTCCAGCAAAATAATTTTTTGCGATAACGATAACCGGGAGTTCTCATCAAATCGCTTCAACGATCAATTAATTTATATAACCGCAGCCTAATCAAATGTTACCATTTCGCCTAGGGGGTTTTTACACTTAAACCTGTGTATTTTCAGCGCTAAAAAGGAGTTGTTTTCATTATTTAATTTCCCAGTAAATACTCGCAAAAAACAATTAAATTTATAAAATGTTAAGGCACTTGAACTCGACCAAAATGCTAACAGGCAGTATAACGAATCGAGAAAATATTAAATACATAAATTGAAAATAACCTATTCCGCATAAATAATTGCACGAGGTGAATATCGCAGGTACAGCTGCGGAAACATAAACCGGGACAAGTTCTGTAGGATCATTTTTTACTATTTGAACGTTGTAATGTTGCCTTCCTGATTTTTGATGAAATGCTTCCTATCATGTGTCAATGAACAAAGACGAACAGGTTAATGCAGTACAAGAAGCTTGGGATAGCATCGAAAATGAATTTATTCAGACAATTTGACTTCGGCAAAATTTTGTGTCCCGCTTTTTATTTCCGCAGCTGTACACAGCATAACACGGTTAGGAATATCGCCAGCATAAAAGGTAAGACACAACGCATAAAATTTTATAGTAACAACATGAACGGTATTTCAGTTGATGAGATGGCTAAATCGCTAGCAAATACCTGATGATGCATGGCAGGGCACAGCGGCGTCGTCAGAGCAGCTATACAGGGCAGCTATACTCGGAGATGCTGTCCAACGAATGTGCAACCTGATGAGCGACAGGCTTTCTCCATCTATTGCACTGGGGAAAAACCTTGTGGCTCAAACTTCGGAGAGCTGTCACACTGGGGAGAAGTCGTGTATTCGAAGGCTACCACATGAGCTGAGGGTGCTCAGAACTGCGTGGAGGTTGATCCTCCAGGTACTTTAGCAAGCGACATCAATGCCACAGGGGGAACACATGCAGAATTCGTTACGAATAAGACGGAAACAAAAGAGGAGGCCTAAAATACAATATTCGAATTCGCTGTTCACACGGAACTACAAAGAACATATCAGAGTTGCAAGCTGGCCTCGAGTGAGTAATCTTGCATGAATAATTTATTATTCCAGTATAACTGGCTTCATTCTAGCAATATCACACAGAATTTCTTGCGGGTGAACGACGATTTACATAATAATCCTGGAATCACACCAGAAATCAGAGGCATACAATGGCATGGAAATCGTAATATCAATATATTTTGAAAATTTTTATAATTCCCTAAAATCCAAGGTTTTTCCAAAATTTACCAAAAATGCAAACATGAGTAAGCAACCAAATATACACGTAGAAATTGCAGGTCACTCGAAACCTCTAAACTGCATCTGTATGTATTTAAACGAAAAACTATACGTACAAATTCTTGACTGCATCTAAATGATAAATTACACGTAACACCTCCTATGAAAATGAATTCCAAAAAGAGTCAACGTCTCAACTACAAACTTTTAGTTAACAGCCATCAATCCCAACTAAGGGCGTAGCCAAAGGGGGGCAATGGGGCACTTGCCCTTCTTAAAATACAAGACGCATACAGACCAAGTTGAACTTGTCGAAATTTGCCTGAAAAACACTTACTTCAGTTGATACAATCAAATATACGAACAAGTCGAAGGAGCGGCTATGGGTTCACCGCTATCACCTGTAATCGCTAATATCTACATGAAGGCTTTTGAAACCAAGGCTCTCGAACAAGCGCAGCTAAAACCGACTTGCTGGTTGAGATATGTAGATGATACCTTTGTCATCTGGTCACATAGACGCCAGACATTGAATCTGTTTCTAAAACACCTGAATTCTGTACATCCCAACATACAATTCACAATGGAAGTAGAGGAAAATTGTAGTATTCCGTTTCTAGACGTCCTGGTGAAACGTAAATCAGATGGCAGTTTAGGACATGCAGTCTATAGAAAGAAAACACACACGGACAGATATCTAAATGCTGACTCACACCATCATCCAATGCAAAAAGCAACAGTTCTCCAGACTTTGGCGACAAGAGCCGTTCGTATCTCAGATGAGGAAAATCTAGAGAGAGAAAAGCTACACCTCTTTGACTTTTTACAAAAGAACGGATACTCAACTACCGCCATACGAAAAGCACTAGACAAGACCATGACACAAAAGGCTAAAGAAGAATCCCCACCTCTGGAAAGCTTAGCATTTCTACCTTACGTTGAAGGCTCGACTGATAAGATAGGACGTGTGCTGCAACGATGCAACATCAAAACTGTGTTCACGAGTAAGGAAACTTTGGGTAACGGCTTCAGATCGGTAAAAGACAAGATTCCAAGTTTAAAAACCGCTGGCGTATATCGCATTCCTTATTCTTGCAGCTCGAGTTACATTGGACAGACTGGTCGTTCAGTTGATCTAAGACTTCAAGAACATAAAGGCGATTGCAAACACAAACGCATCACAAAATCAGCCGTAGCCGAGCATACGTTTACAAATGGGCACACTATAGAATTTGAGCACGCCAGAGTACTTTCCAGTATACCTCACTACCTCCCGCGAGTGATACGTGAAGCCATAGAAATAGAAAAACATCCAAATAATATTAACAGGGAAGATGGCTTTAAGCTTAGTAAAACGTGTAGCCCTGTGATACACGGTCTAAAGCATTACAACCACTGTGCGTCATACGACCACGCCCCACGGTTTACGTTGCACTCGGACGACCAACCAGCGTTCCGCCACTCCGCACGCTTGGCACGGAGGACTATAAATATCTCCACACCGACCTTCGGTTCTTAGTGCGACTTTCCCTCTGATGATGCAAGCTGCAAGGTCTTGCGAAACGTTAGTGAATATGGATGCACAAACAGCAAAAGGGCCAAATCTGCCTAAGTATACTCATTCTCAAGATACTCAAACAACACGAGCCACCAAAGAGCATGACCATCGCGCGGGTTTTTGCTAGACTTCACAAGGTGCAAGGCACATTAAGCCAGAAAATGCTGGGTGTTCATATTAGTGATGGGCTTATTCGAATCAAAAATAACCGGTTATCCGGTTATTGAAATAACCTGTGTAACTCGGTTTTCGTTCCAAGTATTCGGATGAAAAATAACCTCATCCTGATACGTACTACGTGCCGCGTCTCAGCGACCTGCGAGTGATCGAAATTCTGTAAATAATACGTCATTCATAACTCATATAACCTTTTCTACGTATGTACTTGATTGACCCAAGTGAGGCTCGCGGCTGCTTGTTGATGTTATTAAGACATTTGACACTCCCAGTCGACGAGTTAAATTTATGGGGCCGTTCCTGCTGAGTATCAGATTTGCCGTAGCTGTGTTGGTATTAATTTATAACGGCCTAAATTTTTGCTTCGAAACGCGGTTAATTATGCCTAATAAGGGATAAACAGAAAGCGAAATAAGATTTTCCAATATCGTAAAAGATTTATATTTAATTTTTAATAGCGGAGCAGTCGGGACAAGAAGTGGATTTCGATGTTGAAAATTTTAAGTGTGCGTCCTTAGAACAGCGGAAGGCTGAACGTAGATAAATTATGGATTCTAAAATATACCGGTATGATGTGCAAGCGAAAACGGAAGGGTGGCTACTAGAGAATTTTAGGAACTAAAAGTAGATTCAATAGATACTTTGTATTCGCATATTTATAATTTCTTTATGATTGGTATTGATATAGCTATTCTCAATGGTTTGAACTCCTTAGAAATCAAATAAAAATCATTTATACAATTATTATAATTAACGATTAACTGAGTTCCTCTGCTATCTGCAAGTTACGATGCCGATGCCCGGCAAACCGGCTGACTTAATCGAAACCAATCGAGAGCCAAAATTGATTCGAATGATTATTCAAATAATCAATCGGTTATTAATATGATTCGAATGCAAATAATTCGGTTATGAAAATTGTCCGGTTATGCCCATCACTAGTTCATATACAAATACCACGCGGTCTAAGCCGAAATTCCATGTTAAGAAGAATAATATTAATTTAACTTGTCATTTTTTAGAATTAGTGAAAAAAACAAAATAATAACAATAATTAAATGTGAATTTACATGTTTGCCCCCTCTCATTGGAAACCTGGCTACGCCCTTGATCCCAACTATCAATTCATTTGCGAGAAGTACTGAAAGTCTATATATGCAGAAAAAATAATCGAAGAGAAATGTAAAATCCTAAAAATCTTAACCATAAAGAAAATCCATGTAGTTAATATTTATTAAACTATTAACAAACTAAGAAACCACGGCACTTGTTCATTTTTCCACGTGGTGCTACCTTCCACGAGCAAGAAACGTGTAGCTCAGCGTTATTTTATTTTTCTCTGTAAGTAGATTCCACTCTTTATTCCGTATATCCCTTTAACTCTGAGTCAAATATGGATCAAAGTGCAGCAACTTTAAAAATAAAAAGAGGTTATTTAAAAACCACACTCACTAACTGGAAAAAATATTGCAATATAAGTAAATCAAACGATTTAATAATAACGGAATTGGAAAGTCGTTTAGAAAAACGAAGTACATTTACAAGTAAAAGCCATTTTTAACAATGATGATGCAGATGAACACGCTGATCCCGAATGAGAATAATTTGAAGATAGTTATTTCGAGGCAACTTCAAAGGTAAAAAATATCATTTCATTGTGTCAAAACAAATTAGTACAATTTCAAATCCACCAAACAGCACGTCCTTTGCAATAACTGGTTCAAACACACATCTGTTTGCCAACAATAAATTTATCCCCTTTACCGGTTCGTACGATCAATGGCAAGAGTTTTATAATTCATTTAAAGCGCTTCTGCTTCAGGTGCTATATCCTCAGTGGATGTTGGCGATCATCGTGGTCCATATTATTTTGTTAACTGCCTATCTTAATAGTGCAGTTGAAGACAGTAATATTTGTTTGATGCGGCAGCGCTAATTCATGAAAACAATACCTTATCAGAGATACAAAAATTTTATTATTTCAAAAGCTTATTAAAAAATGAAGCAGCCTTAACAATTCAAAATGTAGAAGTTTCAACGTCAAATTACAATATTGGCTTGAGAATTCTACGGGAACTTTCCGAAAATAAAGTTTGTATGCGCGTACTTTTAGAGAACTGTATTTAAAAGAAAATTGCAGTTTTTGAGAATATAACGCAAGCACTTGAACTGAACTAGTTTTATTATTATTATTTATTATTATGAACACATCTGCAGTTAATGAGAGTTTGAGGGACACTCTCTTAGACCTAAACATTTAGCTGAGGGTGGGTCAGGATATGGGGATCACCCGAATGACCCCGAAGGGAAACATTTTTACAAAGAATAAAAATTATAACTAACAACGTTTAATTATAAATCCATTGTTGGATTTTAACGTATACAAAAAGAATCGCACGTAAGTTTACGTCAACTTTTCGATACTGCAACAACTGTTAATAAAGTTAGGGGCATACTGTAAATTCATACATAATTTTAACAAATTAAGCCAAAACAAAATATAAACTAAATCTACTGACTGTGGAGTTATTTAAAAAAATGTGTTTAGAACACGACCAACAACGTTGCAAGAATTAAAAGGCGAAGTTATGGGACAAAAGGGCGCAATTGAACCAGAAATGTTACATAGTGATGTAAAATTTGGATGAAAGGTTGTTAATCTTACACCAATAAAATAATGGCCATATTCAACATTTTCGGTAACCAGTTTTGGCGATACAAAATTCTATTATTTAAGCAATTATATTTCGTTTGCTTCTTGTTTATTAGCTTAATTTGTTAAAATATATAATTAGCTGAAATATATCCCTTACTTTATGATAACCTTGTATTATAGTTTCTAAATTAGATCCCCCAGGAATTGTCAAAAATAAATTATTTAAACAATTTTCTTAAAACTAAATGTCAAATTCTGGAAATTAACACTAACGCGAACTATAATCTCAGAAAAGATATTATTCATTCAAATGTAATGTTAGCAGCGAAACAACAACAGCTCTACACATGTTCTAAAAACGCTGATTCTATGTACATATGCAAAGAATTTTCAAGGCTACCGGTTCCAAATACAATTAGTCAGGCCAAAAACCGCCATTTGTGTATACTTATCTGCGAAAAGGTCATTTTACTCGCAACTGTAGAGCAAATTTATGCAGAAAGTGTCAGAAAGGCACAATACTCTTCTACATCTTGAATATTCAATAACAAATAGTACGAACAATGAAATTTCACAAAATACTCGTAGTATCAGTCACGAACCATTTACAAGTATCGCACCCGAATCATTGTTCTTCTAAAAGATTTCCGCAAATTTTGCTGTCAATAGCTAGATAATTCAGCACGGCTCCATGCATGTCGTTTGTTGTTAGATTCGGGGGCTCAATCATATTTTGTAACTGATAAAATGTGTACATTATTAAATTTGAAAAAAATCTAAAATAAATGTAGCTGTTTCAAGACTTAATAAGCCAAATTTTAACATTACTCATATGGTAAATGTAACTATACGTATACGCTCAGTAACAAACGAGTTCCGGGATTGGATAGTGTCATTATTGAGGTCGTAAAACTCAACGTTTCGCCCTGTTTCGTAAGGGTCTTCATCAGGAGGAAAAGCAAAAGAGCACAGTAACTCAATGTGTAAACCACGCCAGAGGCGAAACTCTTTTGCAAGGAAAGGAATAGAACAGCAGCTTATTATATATTTTTAACAAATTAAGCTAATAACAAGAAGTTTTACAACTTCAAGGGTTCCTCAAGATCTCACTTAGGGCCTCTATTATTTATCTTATATATCAACAATATTGTTGACTGTTTTCAAAATACTGAAGTATTGCTACATGCAGACGATTTAAAGATATTAAAAAAATGACCGGCATGGAAGACTACTTTAAATTACAAAGTGATCTCGTAAATTTAGTTGAATACTGCCAAAATAAATTATTTTTAAATTATTCTAAATGCCATCAAATAACATTCACGAGAAATGTTAATAAAATTATGCACCCTTATCATATTTCTAACCAAAAATTATCAAAAGTGGAAGTGGTGAAGGACTTTGGAAGTAATGTTTGATTCAAAAATGAAACAAAAACAAATCAAGGAGTGGTCAATTTTACGGACAAATTAATTTGTAATATTAAGGATTTTACCCTAAATAATCCTAATTATAATCGTGGGAATTGCTCTCAATCCGGTCGACACATTACATTCCATGCTAACGATCATTTTCTAAACTATAACAAATTACGAAGTTTCTAAAGTCAGTTATATGTCAAGACAGAGTGTCTCACACAGGCTTAATATCAATAGAGAGACCTCGTACAAATGATCTCATTTGATACAATATATTTAAAAATTTGCAACAAAAAAAGGAAAAAAAAACTTGTAGCTAAAATAAATACCAATAAATTAAACTTTTAAGGTTAGGTGACAGGTACGAAAAGTACCTTTAAGTATTACTATTATTCATGTTTTGTGTTCATATGATACTAAGCATAATCGTGTGAACTTATTAGTTAGAATTGCGTTTTATGTTTTTTATTCGAATTCCCATTATTTTGTTTGTGTTTCTAATAAAACTGAAATAGTAAAAGAAAACGCTTAGTAATGCGAATTACATTAATTTACAAAGAAAGGAAAAAATCGCATTCGGTGGGATACGAACCCGTGTTCTTAAGAGGGAATCTGATTTGTAATGCGAACAAACTGCGCCCGACCGGCAACAATAAAAACGTGACAGACGCAGACAGGCAGACAAGCAGGCCAAACACGCATCATACCTTTATAATAAAGCACAACGCTACATGCCATGTTAAACCGGTAAAAGTACCAAGGCTTTATTCAACAGTTTACTATTTTCTGGTTTTGTAAACAAACTTTTCATTACTTTTAATAGGGATATTATCGCAAAAAACAGTTATTTATTATGCCGATTGGTTGTGTTTTTTTAAACTACGAGCATAAGTATATTTTATCTAATAATAAAGAAGGTTTATTACTAGCTTGCTGAATCCGCCCAAACGCTACATTTAGGAAGATCTGCGCGCACCTCACACTAACGCGCGAAATTTTAAATTCGGCATGCGCCGCAGACTACATGTAGTTTATATATAAGGAAATAATATATGTTTTGTTGTATTCATAATATAATATGTACTCCCGTTATTACAATTATTGTTTTATATTTTTGTCTTTAATTTTTTTTGTATTTTATTTTGTGTTAGACGCGTTTTTCTGTTACTAGCAGTCCAGTGAGACAAATGTCTCATTTAACGCGCCTTCAAACCTCGATCGGTTAGACAACCACCCAGACCTGGAAGGTGTCAAAGTGGTTGCCTAACCGATCGAGGATTTAAGGCGCAGAGGGTCGCAGCTACGTTTGGCGGCCGAACCAGTTTTTATTTAATACGCGTTCTATTTGAAAAACGGTCTTTTTGTGATTTCTCGAAAACCGGAAGTGTCACTTGACTGAAATTCGGTTCCTGACCTGACATGACCATTCCAAACATATAACTTTAATAACTTTTTTCTCTATCTCTTACGGTTTGGCTGCTGAAACAGCGTCCCGGACAAAACAGCGTCCCAGACAGACACGTCTATTAGATAAAGGATATTAAAATTATGAAACAATAATTGTACTGACCGGGGGTGGCCGTCCCCCTGGCACCTTCAACTTCAACTATTGTTGCAACCCGTATAGAATTGGTAAGTATCCGATGTCTACTGATCTTTCACATTACAGCACTTACTTTAAATCGGTAAATCTGCTCGGCTGCTACCCGCTGCAGAACCATTAGGCGGAGCAACATGTCAACGCGGGATCCCTAACCGGAACAACATGTCTTCACTCTGCTTAATTATCATGTAATCATCCATCACGAGCAAGAACCTCTGGAATCTATCGTTTGCTGTAGTTTCCAAAAAAAGCTACCAACATGAAGAAAGCAACTAACACGTGCATTCTACAGTAGCTGTCATCTGACGCATTAACTAAGAATACGCAGATATTATAATTAATTATTGCTTCATATAATCGCATACGCCAACAACTCCGAAAAATAGGACGATTTGACAAACATACGTTGCGCCAGTGCAGGAACTCCAAAAATTCTGCCCCGATTGGAATTCTATCCCTAACCAGCACACATGCTTCGACGTGGTACATTAGTTGCAACTCCACTTTTGTTCTATTGCCAAGATTGCATTATATTTTAGGGTTAAAGAAGAAATGGTAAGCACAGGAACGCGCCAGCATCAAAGGCCGCCTGTGTGCAGAGCCAAATTTGCCGCCCCAAAATTTACATTTTTGTTGTAAAATATAAATTTTATGTAGTACATACCTAGTTTAACTGTAACAAATTAAATTAATTTAAGTGAAAAACAGAAATTTAAAAAAAGTTTTATTAACAATAAAATTTACAAAAAAAAATAGTGGAATAAAATTAATAAAAAAACAACAAAATTTTAGAAAATTATAAAAAAGCAACTTTCCTAGCTTTTTTCTCCGCAAATTCTTTAATTATAATTACTAATTCTAAATCGATGGAATCCATCCTGTCGCTTTCTATTGCTATTATAGACAGATTATTAATTGTGGATCGCATATAATTTTTAATAATTTTTAGTTTGGAGAAAGATCTCTCACCAGACGCAAATGAAACTGGTAACGTGAGTAATATTCTAAGAGCTATTGACATATTTGGAAATAATGCTATGAGCTGATTTTCAAAAATATATTCAAGAATGGACTGGGGCTCTAGCTGATGCTTTTCAGCTGAAGTAGGTTTAAGATGTAATTTTAAAGATTTTATCTCTTCAAATAATTCTATTCCATCTACATCTGATTCCTTTCTAGAATCATCAGTTAGATGTAAATCTTTACAACATTGTAATAGCTCGTTTTCCGTTAAATCAAACATATTATAGAGAAATCCAAACATAGTATCATATCTTGTTATTCCCTCAAATCTGTCTCTTAAAGACGATAAAGTTTGATCTAATATATTAAAATAAATGTTAACTTTATAATAATTTTTTCGATCAATAATTGGTTCATCACTGTGTTCATAATCAAATTGTCTGGATTTTCTTCGTGGTCTAACAGACTGAACAGCAGGGAGTTCATCCGCAAGTGTATTAGCGTCAGTAAGAACATTATTGAATTCTTCATCTGATCGAAGAGCTAAGAAAAAATCTAACAAATTTTTAAAATGCTCTAAGCAAGTTTTTATATTTATAGTAGGATTTTGCATCATCGTGCTCAAAACATTAATTTTGATTAAAATATTGTACCAAATAATTGTTGAGCACAAAAATTTATAACTCTGAATTTTTAATGCCAAAGATTTGGCTTGATGTGAAGCACTGTGGTCTTGTACGGATAAACGATCTTCAATTACTTCCTACCAATGCATCATATATTTGCCCAATTTGGTAACGCAGGGGCTTCACAGCGTCTATTCTACTAGACCACCGTGTATCACTAAGTGGTTTTAAATTTAAATTTGTTGTGTGTTTTTTCAGAATTGACCATCTTTTTACCGACGCAGAAAAAAAACAAATAATTCTTGAACTATATCAAAATAACCAGAAGTCTCAAAAGAAACTTTAGCAGCATCGTTCACTACTAAATTTAATGTATGGGCTGTGCACGGCACAAAAAATGCTCGCGGATTTATTTCTAAATTTTTTTTGCAAACCATTATGTTTGCCGCGGATATTTGCCCCATTATCGTACCCTTGGCCACGCATGTCGTAAATATTTAAATTCAACTTTGAAAGTAAATTCATTAAAAATTCACTTAAACCCACTCTAGTTGAATCATTAATAGGACAAAATTCTATAAAATGCTCGCGTATTTCATTTTTTTTTTGAGGACTCATTCAACATTGTAAATCTAAAAATTATAGTCATTTGTTCGATATAACTAATATCCGGTGTACAGTCAAGAATGATAAAATAGTATTTACATTTTCTAATTAAATCCAAAATATTATTTCTAATTTTGTTACCAATGACATCTATTATTTCATTCTGAATTTTGTCCCCTAAATAATTTACCATTCGTGTTTCATCTTTTTGTGACTTTTGAGTCCAAAGCACATGTTCTGACATAACAGAATCAAATTTTGAGATCATCTCAACAGCTTTTAAAAAATGACCGTTATTGCTTTCAAATAATTTATTAGATTGCCCGCGTAAAGTAAGACACTGTCGTGACAAATATTGTATTATTAAAATTATTCTCTCAATCGCAGCATGCCAGTGCTTTGCTTCTGCATTCAACAAACGTAGTTGCGTCTGGTTTACAGTTTGTTCTTTTGATAACAATTTTGTAAGTTCTAACTGATTTTTAACATTTGCATTGTGAGTATCCCCTTTTTTCGTGCCTTGAAATCAATAGTGACAAATGCTGCCAGTCAGAAACACCTTCCTTTTGCGAAATTTTTTTTTAAATTTTGCCAAATATTGTACAACAAAAGCAATAAACTGCATTATTTTTTATTGAATAAACTAACCACGGTCTATTAATTTCTTCTCCATTTGGAAGAGAACGGTAGAAATATTTTTTCGAAAACCTTCGACCATTTTCATTAGTTGGGAAATTAAATTGCGTTACCTGAACAGACCCTCTTTCTACTAAAATTTTTGTTAATGTTGTTGATATTATCTCAGGCTACTCTCCAGGATCATCTGAGGTTGCTGTGTCCTGCTGCGACTGCTGTGAATCTGATGAGCAGCCAAATTTCTTTAGTTCACAAAGCCTTGATGAGGATGACGTGCTGGCTTCTTCAGCGTCACCAACTTCTCTTCTCTCTGGTTTTGGAAACTCCGAGTCAGATGAAGTCACCTTCTCTTCCCCAGATTCGGAATCTTCCCTCATAATTTCCATTTCGACTTCTTGGACGCACGGCTCATTAAGTGGCCCGGAAAGAGAACTAGAGCTTGATTCTAATGCTTCCGCTGACACATTTTCTGGCTTCAAATATTTTTCTAAAGTATTGGCCAGTTTTTTCTTTTCTTCTTTTTTTTGTAGACTTTGTTTTCAATACTGAAAACCCGACAGCCTTTTCGTTTTTTTGTTCTAGAAAAATTATAACAATTTTATTACTTAATACAATTTAAGAATATGTAGGTAACTATCTGTGTATTGATTGATATATGATTGATATGTATGTAGGTACTTACCATATTTATAACTTTTCTTCAACTTTCTTCAAAACACAACCACTAACAAAATTAATTTTCTCTACAAGATCTTCTCTGCAGCCAATTCAAAAATTAAATGACCAAATATTTATCATTGCACCCACATTACCACAGCATTAATGTAAGCATCATATAATATTATATTTCTTAAAATCAGCTTTAAACAATTTGGTACTTACCGACAAAAGAGATCGCCGACACCCCGATCAAAAATAATATAAATACCTACTTCATAAATACGATATGTTTCACAGTCAATAAAAGCCGCCAGCCGCCAGTTTTCTGAAAAGTCACGTTTTGTTGCTTCTGATAAATATCCGGCTTTTTTGTAATCATTGCATAAAGATGCATGGAAAGCGTTCCTTCAAGTTGGCTTCGTTTAACAATTAGCCGCCACGGAATAAAAACTAACTTCGAGAATTTACATAAACAATAATCCATGTAACCATATTATCAGGTGTTCATTTACACAATAAACATTTTTTATACCTATATAGGTACATATTTTTGAACTTCTAAAATTTGTAAAGTAAAAAAAATGTACATTTTTTATTTTTTTTTTGTAATTTGTCTATAATTTTTAAACCTTTTTGGCCGCCCCTGAATTTGGCCGCCCGTGTGCGGTGCACACATTGCACACTGGCTTGGCAAGACCCTGATGACAGGTCACAGTTATCTTCAATACCAATGTAGTTCGGAGATACGCTTTTCAGTATGAAGAAGTCGATCAGATCTGGTAATTTGTTGCTATCCGACGGCCAGTACGTTGACTTGCCAGTAGAATGACATACGCATTTAGCTTGCTTGATCGCTTTATATAGCTGTTTTCCTTTAATAGTGACAAGTCTGGATCCCCAGTGGGTATGTTTGGCATTGTCCCCTCCTAATAGGAATTGATCTAGCGCTTTGAAAAGCCTTATGTAGTCATCTTTTCCTAGTGTGTACCTTGGTGGGCAGTATATTGCAGCAACTGTATAATCCTTGGACTTTGTGAGGATTTTTCAAGCTGTTGCTTGTATTTCGCGAGTGTTGTAGTTCACTTCTTCATAGGGTTTGCCATTATCTGTTATTAATACCGCCGATCCTCCCCTTGCTGTATTATCTGGGTGGGGGGTGTGGTATAGTTTATAGCCTTTTATATTTAGGAAGCTTTCCTTAGTAAAATGGGTTTTAGAGAAATAGTTCTAATTCATGGACGTGCTGGAGGAGCCCATTTGCATTCCAGGCTGCTATTCTAATTGACGTAGCCATTTTTATTTCCTAGTTGTGGGCGCGACATTGTTGCTACATTCTGGTTTTGTTACTCTAGTTTGTTAAGTCATTTTGCTATTTCAGATGCTTAATTGCATTTCACGCCGTTAGTTAGGTCATTTTGGTATTTTGAATAGCCGCCTAAGCTTAGAGCAGCGCGCCCGTATGCTAAGCCCTTTTAGCTCTTTATTTGGCTCCATCGCCTAATTCCAGAATCACGATTTCGCACATAGTTAGCCTAAAAAGCAGTATTTGTCGTCGGTTGGAGCTCTCCTCTGATGGCGTTTTTCTGAATTCTGAATAGCACGCTGTGGCGGCGTGATACCAGCGTGGCCCGCATTGGTTTGTTTCATTTAGCACGCGGTGGCGGCGTGATACCAGCGTGGCCCGCATTGGTTGGTTTCATTTCATCGCCTTGCGATTCGCTGTGGTTTAGTCACGTGGGGGACGCGGCGAAGGTGACCTTTTTGCCGACGCTTCCCTCAGTGAGTCTTCCAGAGCCCGTGGCAGAGAGCGCTTGTGTGTGGTGGTGGTGATTCGAAATTTGTCGAGTGATCTTCGGCGTAACGTGGGTGTTTTGGAGCCCAGTTCCTGCTACTATTAGTGAGGGGTCGTGCCCCCTTCATCTCGACCTACGAGGATTTGGTTCAGCAGAACGAGTGAGGCCCCCATCATTTTCGTCGTCCCGTTGTACGCGTCTTGACGCGTCTCCCGTCGCCATTGAGGCGGTTATGCATTCACCCCCTTTCGCCGTTGTAACACCGAAGGTACCTACCACCTACGATTGCAGCTCGTCGCAACTCAGCTGTACCAGGCTCCCTCGCCGCCCACGCATTAAGGTATGTGCCTTTAACCTGATTACCGCTGTGAACGCGAGTGTTACTCATTACTACTCATTACTACGCTAGTGTATTCATTCAGACTGCAGACAGTTCAGGCCGTGAAAGCTAATGTAAATCGTCGCTGCCCTTGCTTAAGGCAATGTGTATCTTCGTACCTATTCATTACTACGCTAGTGTATTCATTCAGACTGCAGACAGTTCAGGCCGTGAAGGCTAATGTAAATCGTCGCTGCCCTTGCATAAGGCAATGTGTATCTTTGTACCTATTATTGCTGTTCACTAATGTTCAACATCTGTCGTTAAGCTTAGAGCGCGCGTGCCAGCTGGTGCCCTTAATTATAGAGTAAGGTTAGATACAGGGCGACGCATTCTGCTACCCCATTGTAACTCGAAGTGAAATATATGATTGGTTAGTTAAGGGAACTATTGTTTGTTTCGGTTTCTGCATGTTCTGTTACAGATAGACGCCCCTTTATTGTACGAATTATTGCACGACGGAACGAGGAAGCTGTGAGCGTGCAGGTGAGTGAGACAGCTGCGTAGTCGTGGTCGGATGGACACCTAATCACAATCCTTGCTTAAGGCAATCCCGAAGTTGTTGTTTGACCTTGCAACTCTTGAATAATCTTATTGGCGGAGTATTTTTGCATGCTTCGCTCCCGTCTAACCGTCCAGGCCCGGTTAGCCGGGTTAAGACAGGCTTGGTGGCGCCCTCATAATTTCGACATACCCTGTATATATTATGCCACAACGCGCTTGCCCAGAACGTATCGTGTGACTCACGCCCGACTCCCTGAGCGTTCCAGCCGTGGCCTATTAGCCTATTTCGAACCGATCTCAGGGCAAGTGTGTCATGTTTTCAGGACTGATTCCGTGGTGCGATGCTCACCTTGGGTGGGTGTCGTAAAGTCCTTTTTATACCGTAACAAGTTAAGATCGATTTTATGGAATCTTCTTGTTTTTCGAGTGTACCCAGAATTGCTTGCAATGTTTTATTAATTGCATCCAGGTTGGCTTCTTCCTTCTTGCCTTGTTGAATTTTACCTTTTGCCATTTGTGCATAGCTGGCACTTGCTGAGTTATTTTGCACAGCCGAACTAGCCTTAGATAAGGTTGGAAAGTTCTGCTGTGTTTTATTATTGATGCAGTTTCTTGGGCATTAGTTGTTCTTAGGTTGTTTCGTTTGTTTTCTTGTAGGGTTTTTTCCCTAAGTTTTTGGAGTTCCTTAGCGACTACACACCCGCGATAGTTTGCCGGGCGAGCTTCACCGCAGTTTGCGCACTTGGCTTTTTCAAGTCTGGCTGGCTTGCACTCTTTAGTGTGACGTCGTCCTGCACACTTGACACATCTCGCTTCTTTGTGGCAGAAAGATTGAGTGTGTCCGTACGATTGACATTTTTTACATTGTGGAATAAGGGTTGTTTTCTTACGTAGAGGTTCAATTTTTACCCTCAATCCTGCAATCATACTAATTTTGTGAATCTCTTTGATATCTTCAGATTTGTCAAAAGCTAACATATGTAGCGGCAGTGGCTTTGTGGTAATATTGTTGTCTATTTTCTATTTTTTAAATATATTAGTAACACTATCAATTTTAAATCCTCTGTTTTTGAGGTCTTCTGTGATCAAGTTTATTGAACACGTTGGATCTATTCCCCTGGCCATTACTTTTTAGGAACGGTTTTGTTTATCTTCATAAGTATAATATTCAATACTATGTTTCCTTAAGGTAGCGATCAGGCCTCGGTATTGGTTCTCGTCTGGCACATTGATCTTGAATACGTTATTATTTATAGGTATAGCGGTTACTTTATATGCAACCTTTGCTACTTGCAATATTTCATGCACAGTTGCATATTCTGTTACGTTCACCACATTTACTGGTGGCGGTAAATGTATTTTTTTTTCTCTTTCGACTTATTGTCTGATTGTGAGAGATTTCTGGTTGCTGCTGTGGAGAGGTCTCTGGGGACGCAGTTGCTTTCCGTTTTTTATTTCTGAACTATCCAGTTTGTTTCTCTGGCTAATTCCTCTTCGTCGCGTCGGTGTGATAGTCGAATTTTTCCTCAGTTGCCTGCTCTGCTTTGGGTTCCGCCGCTGTTTTTTCTAGGCTTTGTACCCTTAGCATTAGCTGGGGAATGTTTTCTTGGAGCGTGTTGTTAGCAGCGACTGCTTGTTGCCATGCATTCCAAAGGTTAATCTCATTTTGAGTTTTTAATTGATTTTCCCGAAGGAGATTCAGATTTTGCTGTGCTAATAAAGTCTCAGCTGGTGTTGGAGGACATTGAATTGGCATGAAGTTATCCATTTAGCTGCTGTGTGCATATTTGCACTGCTGCAAAATGTTTACTTTGTTATCTTACCGAGCACTTCCACGACGTAGGGATGTTCGATACACCAAAAAGTACCGGTACCATCGTATCGTATCGTAACGACTTAAAAGTACCGGTTCGGAGCAGTATCGTATACAAAAGTACCGGTACATGAAATACCGGTACACAATCGATCCGGGATATTTTCTAAATTTATTTATGCCACACTTCGAGTCCTAGTATAGCAAATAGAAGTTGAGCAATAATAGTGGCGAGAAATCAACAATTGAAAAATCAGTATTAGAAATACATTTATTAAATAGTATACATATAAATGCTAAAAAACTTTAAAACTAACATAAATATAATAACTGAAACATTAAAAGTATACAGGGCGAGTTTATTTAAATGTTTATGGGGATCTCGGAAAGTATTGGAGATAGAGAGACGGTTAAATGGGGAAAGAATTGCAGTTTTACGAGCTCCATTTAATGAGCTTTTTGTTTTTTTTGAAAAAAATGCAAGGCTAACTAGATATTTCGCAAAAATTATGTTTTTCTAATTTCGTTCGGTGCCTATAGCTCTGTTATTATTGACTTTAGAAAAAATGTGTAAAGGAAAAAGTTGTAGACAATTATGTGCTTAATAACACAGTCCAACCAAATTTTTTATTTAAGCTATAATTTTTGAGTTATGACACAAACTTGTGTTTTTTCCAATGGAAACCATAGTCGGCCATGACTTTATAAAAAAGGCAATTTTTCAACGATTCTAACGATATACCACTTGATATAGTTATTTTTATAAATAAATAAATTATGGCCATTATTCTCTTTTCGTTTTCGAACTGTTCTTAAATTTGTAGTTCCGTCTGAACTTTTAACTTCACACTGACACAGTCTGCATTTTCCTCCAGAGTCTGTCTTAATAAATACTTTCCAAACGTTATTGGTTGAAGGTGGCATATTTGTTTAAAAAAACACAATATAAACCACAATTTCACTGAATAATAAAAGAAAACTGATAATAAAAACCGAATTTACCGAACACCCACGGCGACCGCGATGGAGTGACGAGTGACACAATTGTGGCAATTGCTTTATAGGCACAATTTTTCTCGGGTATAACATTTTTCTCGGGGATTTACCGAATAGTGAGAAGTTGCTGTTATAAATAGTTAAACTGAAGAATAAAGTTCTCTTTGGATATTTAATCATCACCATAAAATTTGTTGGGATACATGAGAGCTCCAGTTCACCAGAATTCGTCATTATTTTACAATTCATCAATTACAATTTTGCTGTACCAGTCGAAATCCGAAGCGTAATACGTACACAGATTAAACAGCAACATTTCGGCTCAGCAAAATCATTTTGTTTTGATTTTTGTTCTTGCGTTTGTAAAAGCTGAAAATGACTTATTGAACGTTATCTACGTTTGACCATTTAAGATTTCAAGAACTGTTAGTTCAATAAAAGTAATATTTGCACATTGCTTAGGTTTTTTACCCTTGAAGAAAAAGGGCATATTTTGGACCTTTTCCCTTTGGTTTTTTCAAAATTTATAGTTTTAAAACTTGTTATATTAAAAATTAAAAATTTCATTATAATATCAAAAGATGAATTAATTCTAGACAGGAGGCAAAAATCCAGGATCGGTACTCCCGATCCGATACTGACCAAAAATAAATCGTATTGGATTGGATCGCTGACTGAAATACCGGTACAAAATATCGAGTATCGGAAGACAAAGTACCGGTACTTCAAAATATCGGATCGTACCGCACATCCCTATACCACGAGTGAACGTACTATTATTGGGCTGGACTGTTATTTTGCGAACTAACGCAAAATCCAATACGAGTAAACGTACTATTCTTATTGCGAACTAACGCACAATTTTGAATTAACACAAACTAAACTAGGTCGCTAGACTAACAACCTGCCTTACCTGCTAAGGGGGCGAGTCAGCGATACTCGACACTTTTTACGCGTCTCCGCTTATAATTAAACACGTCTGCCTTCGACCACTGATAACACAGGCCTGCAAATTGAAATTTTTTTATTTTTTTGCACCGTAATGGGTGAATCGTATGTATTTTGGTGCGCTGAGTCCAAATATGACCTCAGTTTTTCTCCAGCACGTAGGGATTTTCCGCAAAATAAAAAAGAAAGTTATGCAAAACCCTCAGTACATATAGGTAAAAATGCATTTTGAAATAAAAACAAATATATTACTAGTGGTTTATTTACATTTTTAAATACAATTTGATAAAAATAATATGTAGTATATACAATAAGGATTTATAATTCTTTATAATATCTACATCTTTTTCCCCCAAAACTCCGTTTTGAGCTTTTCCGTTTGTGTGGGATGTCTGGAAGTTTTCTATGAAGCATCCAACAGTAGTCTCCCACCATATTCACATCCCATCGTCCTTGGTACCTCCGTTCCATTTCTTTGATGTCTTGTTGGAACCTCTCGCCCTGCTCTTCACTTACGGCACCAAGGTTTTCTGGGAAATAACTCAAATGGGAGTTCAAAAAGTGAAGTTTCAAGCTCATGGAGCACCCCAAGGTTTTAAAACATTTCAACATTTTATTTACAATTTCTTCATAATCCGGGTCCTTATTGTTCCCCAAAAACTTAGTCACAACTTCTTTAAATGATATCCACGCCTCTTTCTCAGCTTTTTTCATCACCTTTTCAAACTGATCGTCTTTCATTAGTTTCCGAATGTCCGGGCCAACAAAAACACCCTCCTTTAACTTTGCCTCAGACAGTCCCGGGAATTTCTTTTCAAGGTATTTGAACGTTTCGCCATCTTTTGGCAATGCCTTGACAAACTGCTTCATCAGTTCAAGCTTGATGTGAAGTGGGGGTAAAAGCACTTTTTTGGGATCAACCAAAGACTCAAAGTGAACATTTTTTTCTCCAACTTTCAAAGTTCTCGTTGGCCACACTTTTTGGCTCCAGTGCTGTGCTTTTGCCCGGCTATCCCACTCACATAGGAAACAGGGGAATTTCGTATAGCCACCTTGTTGTCCAAGCGCCATAGAGATGACTTTGAGATCACCACAGATAGGCCATCCAAACTCCTTATATTTCAATTTATCAAGGATAAAAGCCATGTTGTCATACTTTTCTTTTAGATGCACAGAGTGCCCCACGGGTACAGAAGCGTATTTATTGCCGTTGTGTAGCAAAACTGCTTTTAAACTTCTTTTTGACGAGTCAATAAAAAGCCTCCATTCATCTGACACATGTTGAATGTTAAACATTGACATCAACTTGGGAACATCAGAACAATATACAAGTTCGCCAGCTTGAGAAAAATTTGACTCAAATTGTTTTTCTCTGCTTCTGTACCAAGAGAATGAAGTTCCAGATCTCAACAAGTTCTTTTCTTGAAGTCTAGAGCCCAGTAAATTCAGCAGACTCTTTAGAAAGCCCTAAATCACGAACGAGGTCGTTTAATTCTTCTTGTGAAAACTGTTGGGGTCCACAGTCTTCGACTTGAAACTCATCATCCAACTGCTCTGACTCGCTCTCTGATGACTCTGGCAAATCGTCAAAATTGTGTGGGGGCACTGGTACTGGAATACCGGGTCCATGAGGCACAGGCCGAAGTGCAGATTGCATGTTTGGGTAACATATATCTTTTTTATTTTTGGCATTGTACCCTTGTATGTTGCAAGAACAAAAGTAGCAGTCATCGCCGTGGTTTCTCGGCTCTCTCCAAATCATAGGCACCCCAAAACGAAAAGATTTCACCTTTGCTTTAGACCACATGCGAAGTCCTTCAACACAGCCTGAACACACTCCATGAGAGGCCCAAGATTTTTCTTAATCTCCGATCTTCACACCAAAATAGGCAAAGTACACTTTTTTAATAAACTCCGTAATACTTCGAGATTGTTTTTTTAATACAAGTTCGCCACAAATGTAACAGAAACTATCAGGATTATTAACACAAGCTCTTAAAGACATTTTGAAAGACACTTTAAGAATATTTAAATTGAAATGAACAAATCGAAGGACTACGAGGGGTATATATAGGGCAATGGGAAAATCCAGGTTTCATTTGTCAATAATGTTCACCACAATTACGCTAATTACCAGAAAGGATTTCTCCTATTTATTTATGTACTTTTAATAACAAAAACATTTATTACAGTAACATTGGAATCTGAAAACACCGAAGAAAAGCGATAAACCTTAATTGCATACTATTAAGGTAATGGGTTTCCATGATTCATACGCTGACTAATACTGTTAAATATACTAATTTTTATCATATTTCATAGTTTCTAATATAAAACTATGAAGCCAAATAGGAAAAACAACTTTTTTCGGCATATTCATAAATATACGCCTTAAGGTAGGCAATCCCACAGATAAATGCATTTTGCGGAAAATGCTTACGTGCTGGAAAAAAACTGAGGGCATTTCCGAACTCAGCGCACCAAAATACATAAGAATCACCCATTATTTTAAAGAAAAAAATTTGGTCGCAGACCTGTGTAATTGATTACTAAAAAAAGTAAGATGGAAGTACTACTTGGGGTCCTACATTTAAATATTATTCAATATCTGTTCCTCATGTGTAGATGTGAACAGCAAATTGATATAAAGTTGGTTTGCGACAACTGTATTTACTATGTAATAAATAAAAGTGTATTATATGGCATAAACATGGGATATCACATTATTTTAATCAAGAAAACATGAATTTAAGAGAAAGCCAATAAAATGTATACAGGCACCGTTCGGAAAGTTTGACATCAGTTGTCTAAATTTAAGGTTGGGATAGAGATCCTGTATTTATTTATTTATGTATTTATTTATTTCGTACTCAGCCAACAGCCGTTAGGCGAATTATAGGCGTCGCTGTACATATATGGGGACTTGCAACCCCACTAACGACTGTCATGATGTTATTATGACATCCGGGACCAACCATTTCCGTGGCAGCCGTACCAAAAGGCGCCGAGAGAGGCAGCCGTGGAACTCCTATCCAAGTTCTGACCAGAAAGAGCGTTGCTTAACTCTACTGATAGAACGTGGACGCTTGTTCAAGCTAAACCACCCGGGACCGGTATACGTGCAGGAACTCTAATTTGGAATCGAGTCCCTGTATATGCAAGAGTTGGGACATGTAGGCGATTTGCTTTGGATCCACAAACCATATAGGTACCTGATTTTTGTCGATTTTAAACCTTATGCATACTTAGTACAGGTTGGGACTCGTTGATTTGTCATATGGCGGTCAAGATTAGAAATAGCCCCCCCCCCCCCCCCCGAGTCACTGTCCCAGGCACTCCAGACAGGTCTCAACATTTGCATGAGTGTTTCTACTTCTTTGATTTATCTACGCTGGTACTAGCAGCAATGTTTTTGTACCAACACCACTCCATAGCTGCTTTCGCATTACACATTAGAGTACTCTGGAGTGCACCAGAGCAAGTTACCTCGCGTTCGAATTACAACATAATTTTTGGAGTAACTAACGCTAGTCTTCCTTCCCCTGCCCCCTTAAGCCCCATGAAAATTTGTGGTGCAAGAAGCCCTGGCATGCGCTGTTGTGTTATTTAGAATCAGCTGTCAGATTTAAACGCCTTTTTGACTAAAAGACTAAACTAATCGGTATTTGTACTGTGCGGTGTACGAAATATTGACAATCTTTCTGCTTATTCTAAAATGTAATAAATTGGAATGTTTTATCGTCATAACGGGGCAAGATCTGTTCGAAAAAATCCTCAATTTTCATTATTTTCATCCGCTGACTTTCACTGGATGAAACCGAATCTCAATTTACTGTAATTAACAGAAAAAAATTTAATTTAATTTTTAATTATATTTCAATAAACTTTTAACTACCAATTAAGTTCTTTATAAATCTATTTTGAGCGCAGTCTGTATGTACCGCCCTTATTTTAAACGTTCAATTCAAAAGCAAATTAGTTAGGTTATGTATTTTACGCGAGAGTAACCTAACGTCTGTTCGAATTACAAAGCAACTAACCCCAGAGTAATTCACCCCAGAGTCAATTGCACCAGTGCTAGTTGCACTCAATTCGAAAGCAGCTCATAACACTGCCCCTAAGATAAAAAACATAACCACCTTCAGAAGCCCAAAACTTCCGATTTTCGTTATTTATACTTACAAATTTGAAGATCCAAAACCACATAAGTCGTTTAAGAAGTTAATTGATACAGCTGGTGCCCTGTTAGAAACTATTACAAATGCTTCATACGTAGTAGTAAACTGCATACTGAAATAAGATTCCTCAAAAAATCTGCAACGTTTTTATCGCCTTCTGTAAAATTATCCAAATTTAACTTGTTAAGTTTTTCATTTTAATCATCCAGCTATGTTATGCTGCACTATATTTTGTAGTACTCAAAAAACCTTCAAAGGGAGCATCTTAATGGGCTAAAATTGTTTTCTATATTTAAACTTTTCAAAAGTACAAAAATATTCAGTGTTCCCGTTAAAAAATCCGAAATTTACATATTTTACATTGAAAAGGCAATTGACGCAAGTATAATTTTTTGATAACGTTTTCTTTCAGTCAATGGTTTTCTTTTACTTACAGCATCCGCTTGAAATTCAGTATTGTTGTCATAAAATCGTTAATATTTCCAAAACAGTTGAAGTTAGACTCTTATAACATGAATTACATGTAAACATAAACATTAAATGATTAGCATTTCGAGACAAAACTTTTAAGTTGATCATACTGTAACGAATGCGAGAACGACCTTGCAGCCGAATTCCGAGCTGCGGGCGAGTCAGCCTTCGGGGTGACTAATACACGTGCAGACAGATGGTCATATTCGAGATGCGACTCTGGGGCCAGCTGCGAACGCGTTCCAGACTTCCGGATCGATCTAGAAGCAAGTGTGCGGGATGAGTCATTTCGAACAGATGCCCCGAGAAAGGGCCCGAGGTCAAATGCGTCATGCTTCCGTCTGGAGTTTCCAGTGAATATCGATACTATCTGGAAGCTTCCGGAAGGGAATTATTGGCCATATAAATACCCGGCCGTCGGACCCGCAGTTATCACATCTGCTTAGCATTTGGGAGGTCGCGGGTTTGATTCCCCTGGCCGTCTGCTCTGATTCAGGTTTTTAGGTGGTTTTCCTGAGTCAGCAGACTACCTTCTCTGAGGGAAATGCCGGGACAGTACTTTTCCACCTTTCCTGGCCTATCTTCCATTCTCCACCCCTCCTTTCACTCACCCATCCTACAATTCCTGTTCTTGGCTGAAGAGGGACGGAAGGTCCCTATAGCATCCCACCCCCAGTTGGGGGAATTGAAATAACCCTAAACCTTTACATTTACCTTTTACCCGCAGTTAGTTCAGTCCTGAGTTCAGTTCGGAATTCGCGTAGAGCCGTGTAGAGCTCCCACATAAATAAAAGCTCGTGTGTACATATAACTATTGACACAAATGTAGGCACATCTTTTCGATGCCCCGGGCTAATTTATTTCTTTCCTGGATTCAGATCGGTTCACATGCATAAATTTACGAGAACTGGCGACTTACCAGAAATTCCAGAACGCCCCTGCAGTCTGGGTTGTAAATCAGAAACATGATACTAGGGGGTGCAAGGCGAACAGCGAGTTCTTTCATATAGCAGGTGGTCACACACGCCTGACGCGAACACAAGCTCAGCCAATTCCACAATCAGTCATGCAAGCAAAACGACAAACATTCAGCTTTTAGCAGTAATGTGCTCATTACATAATACTTACAGGGGGTTTTATGGCCCCCCGCGTCGTCCCACGCCGCATCTCGAAGAAGCTATCATCAGGTATATTCTTCGGTGCACCTTCGATGATGTACCTGTAATATCCTGAAACCACGGATGCTTACCGCATCTAGTATGCCTTAACCGAACGTTAACGGCATCAATGGGTACAACCCATGTCAGTGTACCCGCAGTTACAGTGGCCGCATGGACTGTAAAAGGCACAGGTACAAGGCATCATTGGGAATTGAGCTTCACCAAAAGCCCCCCAGTCGCGCTAACTGGGGCCACTGAAAAGCACAATGCTTATCAGGTCAAGGGTCGTGGGCCATCTCGCCGGATGGCCATTAACCCAGGTACGAGAGCACCCTCTGCGACAATTAACAGCGATCCAATTAACAAAGCGATCTACAATCAGCATCAGTACGAATCACTATCGAATGTTCGTCTTCGCTGTACAATAGCTACATTTACTAAGCTACGCAGTTACTAGCATTCTATTTAGATATTACAGACCTCATCGTTTTACTCACTCGATTATAATCTACAATTCATTTCACTTCAAAACATAATCGCGGTGGAACCACACACTCGCGGAGAATTAGGCTCTCGTCCACACATGTGCGATCTCGCCTACAGACTGGCCAAAAAACAACAGCACCCTCGCATTCTAAAATGCAACCCCTAGTCGGTTCGGGTTCACAACATTCCAAATATGGGAATTCTCGGCTAAAGGCCTTTCCATAATTTAAATCTACCTGCTAAAACGCCGGCCGATTCTTAAAAACAGCCCTCCGCCTGTAAATTGATTTGGGACTCGTTTCGATTTTGCGCTAAATTTAGAACGTATTATATTTCAGTGGCTGGTTTAGTCGAAAGCTCATAATTATACGACTACAAATGAAATAATAGCATATTTTCCAACAGCCCCAAGAACACGAAAGTAAATATTACAATACAAATAACCATATAAATAGAAATAAATCGTTAGTGTTAAGTCGTAAATAGCCAAATAAATAATTGATGTTTAATCCAGCTCATATAATTAAATAAATGTATCGTTGTTAGAAATAGTGCAATAGTTCGTAGTTATAAGTAATTCTCGTGTGTTTGTAAATAATAATTAATCCAATAGTTGTAAATAAATGTTTAATACAAGAAGCGTCGTTATAATTTTTAAATGGCCCGAGCGTAAAAATGTAACAATACATAGAATATTCTATTTAAAAAAAGTTTGGTTCGAGCCACTTACTTACCGCTTTTATATAAGCACATTTTATGTAATTCTCATAGCTTTAGAAATGTTTTCCACCTCCGAAACATTACCAGGAGTTATGTACTTTGACCTGTAGATATACTTTATATAATTAAGTTAATATAGTTAGAATTGTATAAAAGCAGGAATTACAAAACAATATTATTCATTTAGTTAGTGAAGAGCGGCCTGTCTATATTTGTAACTAGTGTTGCGATTAAAATAGTTTTATCTACAACTGTGTTAAAATTGCCTTTTAGTTGGCAGTTTTAAGTTTGTATAACGACTGTTTAATAACATGTTTTCATTAGTTTACGTCGTCAGTAGTAACGTGTTTAAAAGATTTCATTAGGCACGTTGTCAGTAGCATCGTGTTTTAAAATTTTTAAAACATGCAAAATTACGACCGGTTGCTGGTAATCTTAATTTACATTAAGAACATTATTTTATATTTACCATGTTTTCTAGATTCTATCGTAGATAAAATATTGTACGATACACATGCGTAAAGCATCTTTAGTCACTCGCGGGGCTTAAAACGCTCGCTCACTCGCTTTTTAACTCTGCCTCACTCGTGACTACAGACTAGCTTTACGCACATGTATCGTAAATTACTATTTAAGAACTCATCTTTTTATTTGAGAGATCTAACTCAGGCTGTATAATTAAATGTAAAAATTCTACAAACAATCTTTGAATAATGTTGACGCTAACTACAACAAGGATTTTTCATTAATTTTATGGATAGTGCGATCAATACGTTTGTTGCGTTTTTACACATTTAGATGGGGACATTGGAACACTTTAAAAAGATGATCAAATATAGAAGTTTGTATTAAAAAATACGTTGCAGGTAGTTGTTCACAAAACGTGCAGTTTTAGTAGAACACTTGCAACAGAATAACTTAGATGTAATAGTATATTACTGAACCAGTGGAGAAACTAAGATTTTTGGTGGCGCCTTTGTCGATTTTATGAACGACGCGAAGCCGAGTGTAGAAAGACAAGCAAGTGAATGATTTAGTTTCTCACGAACTGCAATTTTGAATAAATATAAAAATTTTATCATTTGCGTGATTTATATCAAAAACAAATTTTGGTTCGAAATAAAATTTGTTCATGTTGTACGTTTGGCAGTACTGAAGTGTATTGTCAGTCTATGTCAAATTCGAGGTTGGTAGGTTAGCTTTTGTTTGTTATTTGACACAGACTGACGCAAAACTTAACCTGCAAATCTCGAATTTGACCTATTTTGGGAGTGGGAAAAACGAGTGAGCAAATAGTTATTTACTATACAAGTGGGATAAAAGCATCACACATGTATTGTAGAAAATTTTATCCATAACTGCCCAAAATTGAGAGAAATGCATTAAGAAAAATGTCAAGTCTATCATTTTTTGAAATATTTTAGTAGGTAGGTAAATGTCATTACGTCATTCATTTGACACTATTTCTTTTAGGTAATCAAGCAATTACACAACAAGCTGTAAAATGAAACTTTATTACACCACTAGTGATATAATTAGCTTCATTACCCAACGGAAATAGTGTCAAATGAATGACATAGTAAGTCACTTATCCCACTGGAGTAGATAATAGGTATTTACTATACAAGTGGGATAATCATTAATATACATGTGTGTAAGTTACAAACGAGTGCGTGGCACGAGTTATGTAAGCACACAAGTATATTAATGATGCATTATCATACATGTATTATACAAAATTTTATCTACAACTGCCCAAAATTGAGAAAACTGTCAGATCTATAATTTTTAAAAATATTTTAGTAGGCAACTGTCATTATGTCATTCATTTGACACTATAGCAGTTAGGTAATAAAGCCATTACACCACTAGTGGTATAATGGAAGTTTATTACACCACTAGTGGTGTAATAAACTTTATTACCTAACGGAAATAGTGTCAAATGGGTGACATAATAAGTCCTTATACAAGCAGTTGTAGATAAAACTTTTTACCTCACTGCTTTCGCCTACCGTGTCATAGCAAACAACGTGAGTGAGCAAAACAACCGCTTTCTCGTTCTGTATCCAAGTAAGAAACAACAGGTTTCAGTAGCAACATGAACCAAACATTTTTTCCTGAAATTAGTAATCAAGATACTAGTTATTTATGGTAGGTACATGTGTGTTATAGTACAAATAATCCACGAGAGAAAAGTTGAGCCCTCGAGGGCCCCAGGCCGAGCAAATTATTTTTAATAACGCATCACGTGTGGCATACAAAATTTTATCCAACAACTCAATAAATACCTAAAAAACAAAAAAATTATTATTCACAGTCGACTATTTGAAAAGTACCGAGAAATGTGTATTATACGTTTTGCAGTACTGAAGTAAGTAAGTAAGTAAATTTATTCATCAAGATAGATGTTTACAAAAAAAGACACATAATTCATTTACAAACAGATTTGACATAGTTAGAACATAACCTTTTAAAGTGAGATACATTTGTTGCCTGTTTCGCTTCATCAGGCATTTCATTATATAATTTTAAACCTTTGTAATATAGATTTTTTTGTGAACACGCTTTCGTTGTTGTAGGTGTATTGTCAGTCTATGCCAAATTTGAAGTTGGTAGGTTAGGTTTTGTTTGTTATTTGATACAGACTGATGCAAAACTTAACCTGCAAATCTCAAATTTGACATAGCTTGACAGTGTTTTAAATAAAATAAAACTCCATGATTTTATTGTTATAAAACTTTTGGAGTTTATGAGCTACATAATACAACAGATATCAATGTAATTATGCAGCTATCATATGTCAGTTGTGGATAATAAATATTATACAGTGAATTAAATATACGTTAAACTCACGAGCACGTAGTGAGAGTAAGATCATATCTTTGAGTGAATAAATGTTTCATTCACGTGAAGTGTACTATATGTTTTTATTCAATTTTGACGAAATTTTGAATAAAAAATTTAAAAATATTCAAATCACAGATATAGATTTGCCCATTCATCGTCGATTTTATCTAAATTTTAGTAATTTAAATAATTGTAACTTTTATATTACACACTACAAAGAGAAAGAATAATTGAATGTAAATATTTGTATAAATAATAAAAATATGTTGTTCTTCATTAATTTTTTTTTAATTCACTAGTCAATTAAAACATTTTAAATTCACTAGTGAATTAAATCGTTAACATTTCACTTGTGAATAATTTACTGCTTATGAAGGTTGTTATGGAGTTAATAATGTCACTTTAATCTGTCAAAATTGAATAATAGTTATTTATACAATGAATAGCTAAAGGGCTACTTTTTTTGCACGCGTGAGAAAGTTTAAAGAATGAGCCGAAGGCGAATTCTTTAAATCTCACAAGTGCAAAAAGAAGCTTTAGATACGAATTGTATACATAATTTTTTCGACTACCACATATTTATGCTAAAAGAGAATGCAAAACGTCAACGTCATTTCAAATTAAAAACTTATTAAAAATTTAAAAATAATGTTAAGTATGCGTTCATTGTTTTAAATTGAAAACTAGCCAAATTTTGACAGAAGTGTGCCATAAAGTGAAAGTGTGTGTAATATAGTAATTTGTACAACTAGTTTTGAATTTGCAGTCTGATTAATGAGAACGAAGCCCGAGTTAATCAAGCAAATGACTGAAAAAGGGACTTTCAAAACGTGTTGTACACGTTTTTTTTTGCATAAAGACCTCTTTTAACTCAAAATTTAGTAGAAAAGGACTTAGGAATTTACAACTGTCAAATTGACATTTCAATAAAATAGTTAAAAAAGTGTTTTTTTTCACGATTTTGCGTTAAAAAGAGTGGTACCTACATTCAATACGATTTTTCTTTAAAAAATACGACTTTCATGATCACTATTCAAAAAAATTGTTTATTGCATAATATGCAATAACAACATGCCTGTTTAACGAATGTTAAGTGTCAAATAATAGCGTCCTTTAGGAAGTGGTAGTCAAAAAAAATATTTCCATGCTTTTTGCTAGATTATCAGGATGTTTTAATATGCGACTAATTCACAATTTCTTTTCAAATTTTGTTTTTGTAGCTTGTAAAATTGTTTTAATTTACTACAATGTTTACTTCTGAATTCGGCAGATTGCAATAAAATTACATTAGGTATGGAAATTGCAACAATTTGTTAGCTCTAAGGCAAGGCAATTTCGTTAAGTTATTTTTAAATTAAGTGCTTTCAGGTCAGGCTTCATTCAAGAGTAACTCAGTTGTTTTATTATTATAACGTTAAACACGAAAGAATTGTCAACAACACTCATTTATTTGTTTATATCAACACCTGCATGAAACATCAATAGCTCGGCTAATAACCCACTGAAAACATTGTCCAATTTCAGAGGTAAAGCACGCCGCCGCACGTCCAACCTTGCTAAAACCGCCGGAATCTAACAAAAACACCAGGACCTGGCACATATAAAAGCGCCACAGCACCAAATCCATTCAATCAACTCAACCGGCTACAAGCAAAAACCAAAAATGCATTCCTACGTCTTCTTCTGCATCGCCATCCTGTGGCAAGGGGTAAGTTGTTCGTCTCGCACTAATTTAACTTTTTTTAAATTCCTCCTGGTTTAGGGCTACTCCATTGGCTGCAACTGCGGCTTGGGGCCCGGCGTCAGTCAGTGCCTCGCAGGGGGCAGCTAATGGGAGCATTATTGGCGGGGGTGGAAGTTTTGTTAGTGGGGGTGGAAGTTTTATTAGCGGCGGGGGTGGAAGCATCATCAGCAGCAGCGGTGGAAGCATTATTAGCGGAGGAACATCCGGGGCTTCTTATCCGCAAATAATCGCGCCTCAGCAGCTGCCCCCGGTGGAAGTCGGCACCATTACGAAACCGAGGGTGGTTTGCAAGACGATAGGAGGCGGCGTTAAACCCTTAAGCCCCATTGGCGACTTATGCTCCGGTGGAAAAACCATCGTCAAGCCCTGCCGTCATCCCCAAACCAGGTTGTTCTTCTTGTGCAGGTAGTGTTAGCAGAAGCAACAGCATCAGCAGTTCTCAGGTAAATTTTAGCATGGGAACCCCCCGGTCGAGTTGTCAGTAGAAAGTTCTAAAACACTATCTTATTCGATGCATTGACATTTCTACACTAAGAGATCGCTCCTTTCAGACCATTCAAAACTCTCTAAACCAATTCTACCATCAACAATCTGGCGATCATTATGCGGTTGGTCCTGATGGCGCTCCTGGTCCTCATGGTTCTGGCGCTCTGGCTCTAGTACTTATGGCAATCCTAGTGCTTTTAATTATGCTAGTTCCTTTGGCCCAAACACCCTCACCGGCGGCAGTCCTAGTGCTTTTAGTTATGCTAGTTCCTTTGGCCCAAACACACTCACCGGAGAATCCATTCTCAGTGGATCAAGCACACAATCTGGCAGAGACCTCTTGAGCCATCTTACCATCGGCCACAGACAGTGTGGGCTGCCTGTGGCTTCCTAAGCAGGACAAGCAGAGCCGTTATGCTGAAGCCGATGCCTTCTCCCTGCAAGAATATTACAACCTGCGCAATAAGGCACAAGCCGCTCTGACGAAAGTAAAATATCAGAAGTTTCTCGAGACTGCCCAAACAAGCGCCCTTGTGCCTCCAAAGGAGGTATAAATATGTTCTTTAGCTTAGTCGGCCGTCTAAATATGTTTTTTTTTCAGAAACAAGCGGCCTTTCCGGAGCAGAAACTGTATGTGCTGAACGGCGACGTTCTGGAACCCCCAACCTACTCAGTTACCATCGATGAGACCGTGACGCAAGAGGCACTTAAGGTTGGCGCCTGGAACAAGAAGAAGTTCAGGAAGAGACTGCAATCCCACCACCCAGTGTTCGTTTGGACGATATTGGATTACCGCCCCTACAAAGGTATGTTCTTATGTTGGTTTCTTTCTTCCACTACCAATCTTCACACCTTTATGATACTGTTACTTAATTGTCTGTAGTTTTTTCTACATTTTCTCTTATATTTCTATTCTTTGCTATTTAGTTAATCTCGCTCTCAGCTCATCTTCAAACATTTTTACTGTTGGGGAATCACCATATCGTCTTTGAGAAAGATTATACATTAAAAGCTTTCTTCCTGTCATCAACCATCCTTTTCTTAATTCTTCCTATTCCAACCACGAGTAGCAATTGGATCTAATAAAGCCAAATTCCAGGCACTGACAATCAGTTCGTCGATGTTGTGGAGACGAGTGGCCCGAGTCCCTGCGCGTTCGGACGACCTGACGATCGATGCCGATGGTCTCATCAATACCGATGGAGTTGAGGCTGACATCGTTTCCGGCCCTGGGGGCACTATTGGCCTGGTGTCTAGTTGCCGAGACGGCTATAAGAGTGGACAAGTGGTCATCCAACACGCGCCGGTGTCATCCCAGGTCGTTCTACCTCGTCCACCTACGCCTGCATGCCTGCCAGGAGAGCGACAGATTGGATATGGGCCAGTCCTGAGCTATTCTCAATCCCAGTCGTTGAGCAGCAGCAGCAGCAACAACCATCAATCCAGTTACCAAATTGGCTGCTCGTAGGCCCGCTTCGTACTTTAGCTTAGTATTTCTTCATTTGTGATTACATTTTATGTGAAGGCTTGTAATAGGCAACAAAAGCCGATGATTGAAATAAAATGTGTTCTTAACTAAAAGTAGTATCGGTTGGGTCTCTTAAAGTTGTAGCGATAAAAGAAATACAAAAATGATATAACCTAAAGCAGTGAGTACATTTCAGGGTATAACGTATAACAAGTCAAAGTATGATAGATTAAAAAAAACAAAAGAAAATGAGTGAAGACAGTGAAGACAATTTTGGCATTCAAAAAATACTAAACAAGTTTTGCAAATAACAAGACAAACCATTCCATAACCTTTGTTGTTTTTCATATATGACTATGCAGTTCACCGACATTTTGAAACTTTCTTTAAGATTATACTAAAAATGACAGCCCAGCCTTTAAAAAAAATATCTTCAGCAAACAACAAATGCGGCTAGGACTTAACTTTTGTATTCAACGTAGCTCCTGAGATAAATAATTTAAGATTCATGTAGGTGCATATAAGGTAAATGGAAACGGATACGTAGCAGAACCAGATAGTTTAGAGGAATACTGAATAATAAGAAAAGATAACCGATACTAAGATTTATATAAACAGTGATCTTACGATAATAGAAAGACAAATTCAGAGGAAGATATCAACTGTGGCGTATGGATGAAGAAACAAAAGGTAACACTGAACGTTTAAAGAAAATTCGGAACGTGATAAAGTCGAGGAAACTAGCAAAAATAAACATGGGTG
>CALNHX010008235.1:0-63244 GCA_940337035.1 Agriotes lineatus
AGGTCACCAAAAGTCACCAAAGGTCACCAAAGGTCACCCCAAAGGTCACCAAAGGTCACCAAAGGTCACCAAAGGTCACCCCAAAGGTCACCAAAGGTCACCAAAGGTCACCCCAAAGGTCACCAAAGGTCAAACCAAAGGTCACCAAAGGTCACCAAAAGTCACCCCAAAGGTCACTAAAGGTCACCAAAGGTCACCAAAGGTCACCAAAGGTCACCCCAAAGGTCACCAAAGGTCACCCCAAAGGTCACCAAAGGTCACCAAAGGTCACCAAAGGTCACCAAAGGTCACCCCAAAGGTCACCAAAGGTCAAACCAAAGGTCACCAAAGGTCACCAAAGATCACCCCAAAGGTCACTAAAGGTCACCAAAGGTCACCAAAGGTCACCCCAAAGGTCACCAAAGGTTCCCAAAGGTCACCCCAAAGGTCACTAAAGGTCACCAAAGGTCAAACCAAAGGTCACCAAAGGTCACCAAAGGTCACCCCAAAGGTCACTAAAGGTCACCTAAGGTCACCAAAGGTCACCAAAGGTCACCCCAAAGGTCACCAAAGGTCAAACCAAAGGTCACCAAAGGTCACCAAAGGTCACCCCAAAGGTCACTAAAGGTCACCAAAGGTCACCAAACGTCACCAAAGGTCACCCCAAAGGTCACCAAAGGTCACCCCAAAGGTCACCAAAGGTCACCAAAGGTCACCAAAGGTCACCCCAAAGGTCACCAAAGGTCACCCCAAAGGTCACCAAAGGTCACCAAAGGTCACCAAAGGTCACCAAAGGTCACCCCAAAGGTCACCAAAGGTCAAACCAAAGGTCACCAAAGGTCACCAAAGGTCACCCCAAAGGTCACTAAAGGTCACCAAAGGTCACCAAAGGTCACCAAAGGTCACCCCAAAGGTCACCAAAGGTTCCCAAAGGTCACCCCAAAGGTCACTAAAGGTCACCAAAGGTCACTAAAGGTCACCAAAGGTCACCAAGGGTCACCAAAGGTCACCCCAAAGGTCACCAAAGGTTCCCAAAGGTCACCCCAAAGGTCACTAAAGGTCACCAAAGGTCACCAAAGGTCACCAAAGGTCACCCCAAAGGTCACCAAAGGTCACCAAAGGTCACCCCAAAGGTCACCAAAGGTCAAACCAAAGGTCACCAAAGGTCACCAAAAGTCACCCCAAAGGTCACTAAAGGTCACCAAAGGTCACCAAAGGTCACCAAAGGTCACCCCAAAGGTCACCAAAGGTCACCCCAAAGGTCACCAAAGGTCACCAAAGGTCACCAAAGGTCACCAAAGGTCACCCCAAAGGTCAGCAAAGGTCAAACCAAAGGTCACCAAAGGTCACCAAAGATCACCCCAAAGGTCACTAAAGGTCACCAAAGGTCACCAAAGGTCACCCCAAAGGTCACCAAAGGTTCCCAAAGGTCACCCCAAAGGTCACTAAAGGTCACCAAAGGTCAAACCAAAGGTCACCAAAGGTCACCAAAGGTCACCCCAAAGGTCACTAAAGGTCACCTAAGGTCACCAAAGGCCCACAAAGGTCACCCCAAAGGTCACCAAAGGTCACCAAAGGTCACCCCAAAGGTCACCAAAGGTCAAACCAAAGGTCACCAAAGGTCACCAAAGGTCACCCCAAAGGTCACTAAAGGTCACCAAAGGTCACCAAAGGTCACAAAAGGTCACCCCAAAGGTCACCAAAGGTTCCCAAAGGTCACCCCAAAGGTCACTATAGGTCACCAAAGGTCACCAAAGGTCACCAAAGGTCACCCCAAAGGTCACCAAAGGTCACCAAAGGTCACCAAAGGTCACCCCAAAGGTCACCAAAGGTCACCAAAGGTCACCAATGGTCACCCCAAAGGTCACCAAAGGTCAAACCAAAGGTCACCAAAGGTCACCAAAGTTCACTCCAAAGGTCACTAAAGGTCACCAAAGGTCACCAAAGGTCACCAAAGGTCACCCCAAAGGTCACCAAAGGTCACCCCAAAGCTCACCAAAGGTCACCGAAGGTCACCAAAGGTCACCCCAAAGGTCTCCAAAGGGCACCCCAAAGGTCACCACAGGTCACCAAAGGTCACCAAAGGTCACCAAAGGTCACCCCAAAGGTCACCAAAGGTCACCCCAAAGGTCACCAAAGGTCACCAAAAGTCACCAAAGGTCACCAAAGGTCACCCCAAAGGTCACCAAAGGTCACCAAAGGTCACCAAAGGTCACCCCAAAGGTCACCAAAGGTCACCAAAGGTCACCCCAAAGGTCACCAAAGGTCAAACCAAAGGTCACCAAAGGTCACCAAAAGTCACCCCAAAGGTCACTAAAGGTCACCAAAGGTCACCAAAGGTCACCCCAAAGGTCACCAAAGGTCACCCCAAAGGTCACCAAAGGTCACCAAAGGTCACCAAAGGTCACCAAAGGTCACCCCAAAGGTCACCAAAGGTCAAACCAAAGGTCACCAAATGTCACCAAAGATCACCCCAAAGGTCACTAAAGGTCACCAAAGGTCACCAAAGGTCACCCCAAAGGTCACCAAAGGTTCCCAAAGGTCACCCCAAAGGTCACTAAAGGTCACCAAAGGTCAAACCAAAGGTCACCAAAGGTCACCAAAGGTCACCCCAAAGGTCACTAAAGGTCACCTAAGGTCACCAAAGGCCCACAAAGGTCACCCCAAAGGTCACCAAAGGTCACCAAAGGTCACCCCAAAGGTCACCAAAGGTCAAACCAAAGGTCACCAAAGATCACCAAAGGTCACCCCAAAGGTCACTAAAGGTCACCAAAGGTCACCAAAGGTCACCAAAGGTCACCCCAAAGGTCACCAAAGGTTCCCAAAGGTCACCCCAAAGGTCACTAAAGGTCACCAAAGGTCACCAAAGGTCACCAAAGGTCACCCCAAAGGTCACCAAAGGTCACCAAAGGTCACCAAAGGTCACCCCAAAGGTCACCAAAGGTCACCAAAGGTCACCAATGGTCACCCCAAAGGTCACCAAAGGTCAAACCAAAGGTCACCAAAGGTCACCAAAGTTCACCCCAAAGGTCACTAAAGGTCACCAAAGGTCACCAAAGGTCACCAAAGGTCACCCCAAAGGTCTCCAAAGGTCACCCCAAAGGTCACCAAAGGTCACCAAAGGTCACCAAAGGTCACCAAAGGTCACCCCAAAGGTCACCAAAGATCAAACCAAAGGTCACCAAAGGTCACCAAAGGTCACCAAAGGTCACACCAAAGGTCACCAAAGGTTCCCAAAGGTCACCCCAAAGGTCACTAAAGGTCACCAAAGGTCAAACCAAAGGTCACCAAGGGTCACCAAAGGTCACCCCAAAGGTCACTAAAGGTCACCTAAGGTCACCAAAGGTCACCAAAGGTCACCCCAAAGGTCACCAAAGGTCACCAAAGGTCACCCCAAAGGTCACCAAAGGTCAAACCAAAGGTCACCAAAGGTCACCAAAGGTCACCCCAAAGGTCACTAAAGGTCACCAAAGGTCACCAAAGCTCACCAAGGTCACCCCAAAGGTCACCAAAGGTCACCCCAAAGGTCACCAAAGGTCACCAAAGGTCACCCCAAAGGTCACTAAAGGTCACCAAAGGTCACCAAAGGTCACCAAAGGTCACCCCAAAGGTCACCAAAGGTCACCAAAGGTCACCCCAAAGGTCACCAAAGGTCACCAAAGATCACCCCAAAGGTCACTAAAGGTCACCAAAGGTCACCAAAGGTCACCCCAAAGGTCACCAAAGGTTCCCAAAGGTAACCCCAAAGGTCACTAAATGTCACCAAAGGTCACCAAAGGTCAATAAAGGTCACCCCAAAGGTCACTAAATGTCACCAAAGGTCACCAAAGGTCAATAAAGGTCACCCCAAAGGTCACCAAAGTTCACCAAAGATCACCAAAGGTCACCAAAGGTCACCCCAAAGTTCACCAAAGGTCAAACCAAAGGTCACCAAAGGTCACCCCAAAGGTCACCAAAGGTTTCCAAAGGTCACCCCAAAGGTCACTAAAGGTCACCAAAGGTCACCAAAGGTCACCAAAGGTCACCCCAAAGGTCACCAAAGGTCACCAAAGGTCACCAAAGGTCACCCCAAAGGTCACCAAAGGTCAAACCAAAGGTCACCAAAGGTCACCAAAAGTCACCCCAAAGGTCACTAAAGGTCACCAAAGGTCACCAAAGGTCACCAAAGGTCACCCCAAAGGTCACCAAAGGTCACCCCAAAGGTCACCAAAGGTCACCAAAGGTCACCAAAGGTCACCAAAGGTCACCCCAAAGGTCACCAAAGGTCAAACCAAAGGTCACCAAAGGTCACCAAAGATCACCCCAAAGGTCACTAAAGGTCACCAAAGGTCACCAAAGGTCACCCCAAAGGTCACCAAAGGTTCCCAAAGGTCACCCCAAAGGTCACTAACGGTCACCAAAGGTCAAACCAAAGGTCACCAAAGTTCACCAAAGGTCACCCCAAAGGTCACTAAAGGTCACCTAAGGTCACCAAAGGCCCACAAAGGTCACCCCAAAGGTCACCAAAGGTCACCAAAGGTCACCCGAAAGGTCACTAAAGGTCACCAAAGGTCACCAAAGGTCTCCAAAGGTCACCCCAAAGGTCACCAAAGGTTCCCAAAGGTCACCCCAAGGTCACTAAAGGTCACCAAAGGTCACCAAAGGTCACCAAAGGTCACCCCAAAGGTCACCAAAGGTCACCAAAGGTCACCAAAGGTCACCCCAAAGGTCACTAAAGGTCACCAAAGGTCACCAAAGGTCTCCAAAGGTCACCCCAAAGGTCACCAAAGGTTCCCATAGGTCACCCCAAGGTCACTAAAGGTCACCTAAGGTCACCAAAGGCCCACAAAGGTCACCCCAAAGGTCACCAAAGGTCACCAAAGGTCACCCCAAAGGTCACCAAAGGTCAAACCAAAGGTCACCAAAGGTCACCAAAGGTCACCCCAAAGGTCACTAAAGGTCACCAAAGGTCACCAAAGGTCTCCAAAGGTCACCCCAAAGGTCACCAAAGGTTCCCAAAGGTCACCCCAAGGTCACTAAAGGTCACCAAAGGTCACCAAAGGTCACCAAAGGTCACCCCAAAGGTCACCAAAGGTCACCAAAGGTCACCAAAGGTCACCCCAAAGGTCACCAAAGGTCACCAAAGGTCACCAATGGTCACCCCAAAGGTCACCAAAGGTCAAACCAAAGGTCACCAAAGGTCACCAAAGTTCACCCCAAAGGTCACTAAAGGTCACCAAAGGTCACCAAAGGTCACCAAAGGTCACCCCAAAGGTCACCAAAGGTCACCCCAAAGCTCACCAAAGGTCACCAAAGGTCACCAAAGGTCACCCCAAAGGTCTCCAAAGGGCACCCCAAAGGTCACCACAGGTCACCAAAGGTCACCAAAGGTCACCAAAGGTCACCCCAAAGGTCACCAAAGGTCAAACCAAAAGTCACCAAAGGTCACCAAAAGTCACCAAAGGTCACCAAAGGTCACCCCAAAGGTCACCAAGGGTCACCCCAAAGGTCACCAAAGGTCACCAAAGGTCACCAAAGGTCACCAAAGGTCACCCCAAAGTTCACCAAAGGTCAAACCAAAGGTCACCAAAGGTCACCCCAAAGGTCACCAAAGGTTCCCAAAGGTCACCCCAAAGGTCACTAAAGGTCACCAAAGGTCACCAAAGGTCACCAAAGGTCACCCCAAAGGTCACCAAAGGTCACCAAAGGTCACCAAAGGTCACCCCAAAGGTTACTAAAGGTCACCAAAGGTCACCAAAGGTCACCAAAGGTCACCCCAAAGGTCACCAAAGGTCACCCCAAAGGTCACCAAAGGTCACCAAAGGTCACCAAAGGTCACCCCAAAGATCACCAAAGGTCACCAAAGGTCACCAAAGGTCACCAAAGGTCACCCCAAAGGTCACCAAAGGTCAAACCAAAGGTCACCAAAGGTCACCAAAGGTCACCCCAAAGGTCACCAAAGGTCACCAAAGGTCACCAAAGGTCACCCCAAAGGTCACCAAAGGTCACCCCAAAGGTCACCAAAGGTCACCAAAGGTCACCAAAGGTCACCCCAAAGGTCACCAAAGGTCACCCCAAAGGTCACCAAAGGTCACCAAAGGTCACCAAAGGTCACCAAAGGTCACCCCAAAGGTCACCAAAGGTCAAACCAAAGGTCACCAAAGGTCACCAAAGGTCACCCCAAAGGTCACTAAAGGTCACCAAAGGTCACCAAAGGTCACCAAAGGTCACCCCAAAGTTCACCAAAGGTCACCCCAAAGGTCACCAAAGGTCACCAAAGGTCACCAAAGGTCACCCCAAAAGTCACCAAAGGTCACCCCAAAGGTCACCAAAGGTCACCAAAGGTCACCAAAGGTCACCAAAGGTCACCCCAAAGGTCACCAAAGGTCAAACCAAAGGTCACCAAAGGTCACCCCAAAGGTCACCCCAAAGGTCACTAAAGGTCACCAAAGGTCACCAAAGGTCACCCCAAAGGTCACTAAAGGTCACCAAAGGTCACCAAAGGTCACCAAAGGTCACCCCAAAGGTCACCAAAGGTCACCAAAGGTCACCAAAGGTCACCCCAAAGGTCACTAAAGGTCACCAAAGGTCACCAAAGGTCACCAAAGGTCACCCCAAAGGTCACCAAAGGTCACCCCAAAGGTCACCAAAGGTCACCAAAGGTCACCAAAGGTCACCCCAAAGGTCACCAAAGGTCACCAAAGATCACCAAAGGTCACCCCAAAGGTCACCAAAGGTCACCAAAGGTCACCAAAGGTCACCCCAAAGGTCACTAAAGGTCACCAAAGGTCACCAAAGGTCACCAGAGGTCACCCCAAAGGTCACCAAAGGTCACCAAAGGTCACCAAAGGTCACCAAAGGTCACCAAAGGTCACCCCAAAGGTCACCAAAGGTCACACCAAAAATCACCAAAGGTCACCAAAGGTCACCCCAAAGGTCACTAAAAGTCACCAAAGGTCACCAAAGGTCACCCCAAAGGTCACCAAAGGTCACCCCAAAGGTCACCAAAGGTCACCAAAGGTCACCAAAGGTCACCCCAAAGGTCACCAAAGGTCACCCCAAAGGTCACCAAAGGTCACCAAAGATCACCAAAGGTCACCAAAGGTCACCCCAAAGGTCACCAAAGGTCAAACCAAAGGTCACCAAAGGTCACCAAAGGTCACCCCAAAGGTCACTAAAGGTCACCAAAGGTCACCAAAGGTCACCAAAGGTCACCCCAAAGGTCACCAAAGGTTCCCAAAGGTCACCCCAAAGGTCACTAAAGGTCACCAAAGGTCACTAAAGGTCACCAAAGGTCACCAAAGGTCACCAAAGGTCACCCCAAAGGTCACCAAAGGTTCCCAAAGGTCACCCCAAAGGTCACTAAAGGTCACGAAAGGTCACCAAAGGTCACCAAAGGTCACCCCAAAGGTCACCAAAGGTCACCAAAGGTCACCCCAAAGGTCACCAAAGGTCAAACCAAAGGTCACCAAAGGTCACCAAAAGTCACCCCAAAGGACACTAAAGGTCACCAAAGGTCACCAAAGGTCACCAAAGGTCACCCCAAAGGTCACCAAAGGTCACCCCAAAGGTCACCAAAGGTCACCAAAGGTCACCAAAGGTCACCAAAGGTCACCCCAAAGGTCACCAAAGGTCAAACCAAAGGTCACCAAAGGTCACCAAAGATCACCCCAAAGGTCACTAAAGGTCACCAAAGGTCACCAAAGGTCACCCCAAAGGTCACCAAAGGTTCCCAAAGGTCACCCCAAAGGTCACTAAAGGTCACCAAAGGTCAAACCAAAGGTCACCAAAGGTCACCAAAGGTCACCCCAAAGGTCACTAAAGGTCACCTAAGGTCACCAAAGGCCCACAAAGGTCACCCCAAAGGTCACCAAAGGTCACCAAAGGTCACCCCAAAGGTCACCAAAGGTCAAACCAAAGGTCACCAAAGGTCACCAAAGGTCACCCCAAAGGTCACTAAAGGTCACCAAAGGTCACCAAAGGTCACCAAAGGTCACCAAAGGTCACCAAAGGTCACCAAAGGTCACCAAAGGTCACCCCAAAGGTCACCAAAGGTTCCCAAAGGTCACCCCAAAGGTCACTAAAGGTCACCAAAGGGCACCAAAGGTCACCAAAGGTCACCCCAAAGGTCAGCAAAGGTCACCAAAGGTCACCAAAGGTCACCCCAAAGGTCACCAAAGGTCACCTAAGGTCAAACCAAAGGTCACCAAAGGTCACCAAAGTTCACCCCAAAGGTCACTAAAGGTCACCAAAGGTCACCAAAGGTCACCAAAGGTCACCCCAAAGGTCACCAAAGGTCACCCCAAAGCTCACCAAAGGTCACCGAAGGTCACCAAAGGTCACCCCAAAGGTCTCCAAAGGGCACCCCAAAGGTCACCACAGGTCACCAAAGGTCACCAAAGGTCACCAAAGGTCACCCCAAAGGTCACCAAAGGTCAAACCAAAAGTCACCAAAGGTCACCAAAAGTCACCAAAGGTCACCAAAGGTCACCCCAAAGGTCACCAAAGGTCACCCCAAAGGTCACCAAAGGTCACCAAAGGTCACCAAAGGTCACCAAAGGTCACCCCAAAGTTCACCAAAGGTCAAACCAAAGGTCACCAAAGGTCACCCCAAAGGTCACCAAAGGTTCCCAAAGGTCACCCCAAAGGTCACTAAAGGTCACCAAAGGTCAATAAAGGTCACCAAAGGTCACCCCAAAGGTCACCAAAGGTCACCAAAGGTCACCAAAGGTCACCCCAAAGGTCACTAAAGGTCACCAAAGGTCACCAAAGGTCACCAAAGGTCACCCCAAAGGTCACCAAAGGTCACCCCAAAGGTCACCAAAGGTCACCAAAGGTCACCAAAGGTCACCCCAAAGGTCACCAAAGGTCACCCCAAAGGTCAAAAAAGGTCACCAAAGGTCACCAAAGGTCACCAAAGGTCACCCCAAAGGTCACCAAAGGTCAAACCAAAGGTCACCAAAGGTCACCAAAGGTCACCCCAAAGGTCACTAAAGGTCACCAAAGGTCACCAAAGGTCACCCCAAAGGTCACTAAAGGTCACCAAAGGTCACCAAAGGTCACCAAAGGTCACCCCAAAGGTCACCAAAGGTCACCCCAAAGGTCACCAAAGGTCACCAAAGGTCACCAAAGGTCACCCCAAAGGTCACCAAAGGTCACCCCAAAGGTCACCAAAGGTCACCAAAGGTCACCCCAAAGGTCACCAAAGGTCAAACCAAAGGTCACCAAAGGTCACCAAAGGTCACCCCAAAGGTCACTAAAGGTCACCAAAGGTCACCAAAGGTCACCAAAGGTCACCTCAAAGGTCACCAAAGGTTCCCAAAGGTCACCCCAAAGGTCACTAAAGGTCACCAAAGGTCACTAAAGGTCACCAAAGGTCTCCAAAGGTCACCAAAGGTCACCCCAAAGGTCACCAAAGGTTCCCAAAGGTCACCCCAAAGGTCACTAAAGGTCACCAAAGGTCACCAAAGGTCACCAAAGGTCACCCCAAAGGTCACCAAAGGTCACCAAAGGTCACCCCAAAGGTCACCAAAGGTCAAACCAAAGGTCACCAAAGGTCACCAAAAGTCACCCCAAAGGTCACTAAAGGTCACCAAAGGTCACCAAGGGTCACCAAAGGTCACCCCAAAGGTCACCAAAGGTCACCCCAAAGGTCACCAAAGGTCACCAAAGGTCACCAAAGGTCACCCCAAAGGTCACCAAAGGTCAAACCAAATGTCACCAAAGGTCACCAAAGATCACCCCAAAGGTCACTAAAGGTCACCAAAGGTCACCAAAGGTCACCCCAAAGGTCACCAAAGGTTCCCAAAGGTCACCCCAAAGGTCACTAAAGGTCACCAAAGGTCAAACCAAAGGTCACCAAAGGTCACCAAAGGTCACCCCAAAGGTCACTAAAGGTCACCTAAGGTCACCAAAGGCCCACAAAGGTCACCCCAAAGGTCACCAAAGGTCACCAAAGGTCACCCCACAGGTCACCAAAGGTCAAACCAAAGGTCACCAAAGGTTACCAAAGGTCACCCCAAAGGTCACTAAAGGTCACCAAAGGTCACCAAAGGTCACCAAAGGTCACCCCAAAGGTCACCAAAGGTTCCCAAAGGTCACCCCAAAGGTCACCAAAGGTCAAACCAAAGGTCACCAAAGGTTACCAAAGGTCACCCCAAAGGTCACTAAAGGTCACCAAAGGTCACCAAAGGTCACCAAAGGTCACCCCAAAGGTCACCAAAGGTCACCCCAAAGGTCACCAAAGGTCACCAAAGGTCACCAAAGGTCACCCCAAAGGTCACCAAAGGTCACCAAAGGTCACCAATGGTCACCCCAAAGGTCACCAAAGGTCAAACCAAAGGTCACCAAAGGTCACCAAAGTTCACCCCAAAGGTCACTAAAGGTCACCAAAGGTCACCAAAGGTCACCAAAGGTCACCCCAAAGGTCACCAAAGGTCACCCCAAAGCTCACCAAAGGTCACCGAAGGTCACCAAAGGTCACCCCAAAGGTCTCCAAAGGGCACCCCAAAGGTCACCACAGGTCACCAAAGGTCACCAAAGGTCACCAAAGGTCACCCCAAAGGTCACCAAAGGTCAAACCAAAAGTCACCAAAGGTCACCAAAAGTCACCAAAGGTCACCAAAGGTCACCCCAAAGGTCACCAAAGGTCACCAAAGGTCACCAAAGGTCACCCCAAAGGTCACCAAAGGTCACCAAAGGTCACCCCAAAGGTCATTAAAGGTCAAACCAAAGGTCACCAAAGGTCACCAAAAGTCACCCCAAAGGTCACTAAAGGTCACCAAAGGTCACCAAAGGTCACCAAAGGTCACCCCAAAGGTCACCAAAGGTCTCCCCAAAGGTCACCAAATGTCACCAAAGGTCACCAAAGGTCACCAAAGGTCACCCCAAAGGTCACCAAAGGTCAAACCAAAGGTCACCAAAGGTCACCAAAGATCACCCCAAAGGTCACTAAAGGTCACCAAAGGTCACCAAAGGTCACCCCAAAGGTCACCAAAGGTTCCCAAAGGTCACCCCAAAGGTCACTAAAGGTCACCAAAGGTCAAACCAAAGGTCACCAAAGGTCACCCCAAAGGTCACTAAAGGTCACCTAAGGTCACCAAAGGTCACCAAAGGTCACCCCAAAGGTCACCAAAGGTCAAACCAAAGGTCACCAAAGGTCACCAAAGGTCACCCCAAAGGTCACTAAAGGTCACCAAAGGACACCAAAGGTCACCAAAGGTCACCCCAAAGGTCACCAAAGGTCACCCCAAAGGTCACCAAAGGTCACCAAAGGTCACCCCAAAGGTCACCAAAGGTCACCCCAAAGGTCACCAAAGGTCACCAAAGGTCACCAAAGGTCACCGAAGGTCACCCCAAAGGTCACCAAAGGTCAAACCAAAGGTCACCAAAGGTCACCAAAGGTCACCCCAAAGGTCACTAAAGGTCACCAAAGGTCACCAAAGGTCACCAAAGGTCACCCCAAAGGTCACCAAAGGTTCCCAAAGGTCACCCCAAAGGTCACTAAAGGTCACCAAAGGTCACTAAAGGTCACCAAAGGTCACCAAGGGTCACCAAAGGTCACCCCAAAGGTCACCAAAGGTTCCCAAAGGTCACCCCAAAGGTCACTAAAGGTCACCAAAGGTCACCAAAGGTCACCAAAGGTCACCCCAAAGGTCACCAAAGGTCACCAAAGGTCACCCCAAAGGTCACCAAAGGTCAAACCAAAAATCACCAAAGGTCACCAAAAGTCACCCCAAAGGTCACTAAAGGTCACCAAAGGTCACCAAAGGTCACCAAAGGTCACCCCAAAGGTCACCAAAGGTCACCCCAAAGGTCACCAAAGGTCACCAAAGGTCACCAAAGGTCACCAAAGGTCACCCCAAAGGTCAGCAAAGGTCAAACCAAAGGTCACCAAAGGTCACCAAAGATCACCCCAAAGGTCACTAAAGGTCACCAAAGGTCACCAAAGGTCACCCCAAAGGTCACCAAAGGTTCCCAAAGGTCACCCCAAAGGTCACTAAAGGTCACCAAAGGTCAAACCAAAGGTCACCAAAGGTCACCAAAGGTCACCCCAAAGGTCACTAAAGGTCACCTAAGGTCACCAAAGGCCCACAAAGGTCACCCCAAAGGTCACCAAAGGTCACCAAAGGTCACCCCAAAGGTCACCAAAGGTCAAACCAAAGGTCACCAAAGGTCACCAAAGGTCACCCCAAAGGTCACTAAAGGTCACCAAAGGTCACCAAAGGTCACCAAAGGTCACCCCAAAGGTCACCAAAGGTTCCCAAAGGTCACCCCAAAGGTCACTAAAGGTCACCAAAGGTCACCAAAGGTCACCAAAGGTCACCCCAAAGGTCACCAAAGGTCACCAAAGGTCACCAAAGGTCACCCCAAAGGTCACCAAAGGTCACCAAAGGTCACCAATGGTCACCCCAAAGGTCACCAAAGGTCAAACCAAAGGTCACCAAAGGTCACCAAAGTTCACCCCAAAGGTCACTAAAGGTCACCAAAGGTCACCAAAGGTCACCAAAGGTCACCCCAAAGGTCACCAAAGGTCACCCCAAAGGTCTCCAAAGGGCACCCCAAAGGTCACCACAGGTCACCAAAGGTCACCAAAGGTCACCAAAGGTCACCGAAGGTCACCAAAGGTCACCCCAAAGGTCTCCAAAGGGCACCCCAAAGGTCACCACAGGTCACCAAAGGTCACCAAAGGTCACCAAAGGTCACCCCAAAGGTCACCAAAGGTCAAACCAAAAGTCACCAAAAGTCACCAAAGGTCACCAAAGGTCACCCCAAAGGTCACCAAAGGTCACCAAAGGTCACCAAAGGTCACCCCAAAGGTCAGCAAAGGTCACGAAAGGTCACCCCAAAGGTCACCAAAGGTCAAACCAAAGGTCACCAAAGGTCACCAAAAGTCACCCCAAAGGTCACTAAAGGTCACCAAAGGTCACCAAAGGTCACCCCAAAGGTCACCAAAGGTCACCCCAAAGGTCACCAAAGGTCACCAAAGGTCACCAAAGGTCACCAAAGGTCACCCCAAAGGTCACCAAAGGTCAAACCAAAGGTCACCAAATGTCACCAAAGATCACCCCAAAGGTCACTAAAGGTCACCAAAGGTCACCAAAGGTCACCCCAAAGGTCACCAAAGGTTCCCAAAGGTCACCCCAAAGGTCACTAAAGGTCACCAAAGGTCAAACCAAAGGTCACCAAAGGTCACCAAAGGTCACCCCAAAGGTCACTAAAGGTCACCTAAGGTCACCAAAGGCCCACAAAGGTCACCCCAAAGGTCACCAAAGGTCACCAAAGGTCACCCCAAAGGTCACCAAAGGTCAAACCAAAGGTCACCAAAGATCACCAAAGGTCACCCCAAAGGTCACTAAAGGTCACCAAAGGTCACCAAAGGTCACCAAAGGTCACCCCAAAGGTCACCAAAGGTTCCCAAAGGTCACCCCAAAGGTCACTAAAGGTCACCAAAGGTCACCAAAGGTCACCAAAGGTCACCCCAAAGGTCACCAAAGGTCACCAAAGGTCACCAAAGGTCACCCCAAAGGTTACCAAAGGTCACCAAAGTCACCAATGGTCACCCCAAAGGTCACCAAAGGTCAAACCAAAGGTCACCAAAGGTCACCAAAGTTCACCCCAAAGGTCACTAAAGGTCACCAAAGGTCACCAAAGGTCACCAAAGGTCACCAAAGGTCACCAAAGGTCACCAAAGGTCACCCCAAAGATCACCAAAGGTCAAACCAAAGGTCACCAAAGGTCACCAAAGGTCACCCCAAAGGTCACCAAAGGTCACCAAAGGTCACCAAAGGTCACCCCAAAGGTCACCAAAGGTCACCAAAGGTCACCAAAGGTCACCAAAGGTCACCTCAAAGGTCACCAAAGCTCACCAAAGCTCACCAAAGGTCACCAAAGGTCACCAAAGGTCACCCCAAAGGTCTCCAAAGGTCACCCCAAAGGTCACCAAAGGTCACCAAAGGTCACCAAAGGTCACCAAAGGTCACCCCAAAGATCACCAAAGGTCAAACCAAAGGTCACCAAAGGTCACCAAAGGTCACCCCAAAGGTCACCAAAGGTCACCAAAGGTCACCAAAGGTCACCCCAAAGGTCACCAAAGGTCACCCCAAAGGTCACCAAAGGTCACCAAAGGTCACCAAAGGTCACCAAAGGTCACCAAAGGTCACCAAAGGTCACCCCAAAGGTCACCAAAGGTCACCCCAAAGGTCACCAAAGGTCACCAAAGGTCACCAAAGGTCACCAAAGGTCACCCCAAAGGTCACCAAAGGTCAAACCAAAGGTCACCAAAGGTCACCAAAGGTCACCCCAAAGGTCACTAAAGGTCACCAAAGGTCACCAAAGGTCACCAAAGGTCACCCCAAAGGTCACCAAAGGTTCCCAAAGGTCACCCCAAAGGTCACTAAAGGTCACCAAAGGTCACCAAAGGTCACCAAAGGTCACCCCAAAGGTCACCAAAGGTCACCAAAGGTCACCAAAGGTCACCACAGGTCACCCCAAAGGTCACTAAAGGTCTCCAAAGGTCACCAAAGGTCACCCCAAAGGTCACCAAAGGTTACCCCAAAGGTCACCAAAGGTCACCAAAGGTCACCAAAGGTCACCAAAGGTCACCCCAAAGGTCACTAAAGGTCACCAAAGGTCACCAAAGGTCACCCCAAAGGTCACCAAAGGTCACCCCAAAGGTCACCAAAGGTCACCAAAGGTCACCAAAGGTCACCCCAAAGGTCACCAAAGGTCAAACCAAAGGTCACCAAAGGTCACCAAAGGTCACCCCAAAGGTCACTAAAGGTTCCCAAAGGTCACCCCAAACGTCACTAAAGGTCACCAAAGGTCACCAAAGGTCACCAAAGGTCACCCCAAAGGTCACCAAAGGTCACCAAAGGTCACCAAAGGTCACCCCAAAGGTCACCAAAGGTCAAACCAAAGGTCACCAAAGGTCACCAAAGGTCTCCCCAAAGGTCACTAAAGGCCACCAAAGGTCACCAAAGGTCACCAAAGGTAACCCCAAAGGTCACCAAAGGTCACCCCAAAGGTCAGCAAAGGTCACCAAAGGTCACCAAAGGTCTCCAAAGGTCACCCCAAAGGTCACCAAAGGTCAAACCAAAGGTCACCAAAGGTCACCAAAGGTCACCCCAAAAGCTCACTAAAGGTCACCAAAGGTCACCAAAGGTCACCCCAAAGGTCACCAAAGGTCACCAAAGGTCACCAAAGGTCACCAAAGGTCACCAAAGGTCACCAAAGGTCACCCCAAAGGTCACCAAAGGTCAAACCAAAGGTCACCAAAGGTCACCAAAGGTCACCCCAAAGGTCACTAAAGGTCACCAAAGGTCACCAAAGGTCACCAAAGGTCACCCCAAAGGTCACCAAAGGTTCCCAAAGGTCACCCCAAAGGTCACTAAAGGTCACCAAAGGTCACCAAAGGTCACCCCAAAGGTCACCAAAGGTCACCAAAGGTCACCAAAGGTCACCAAAGGTCACCTCAAAGGTCACCAAAGGTCACCCCAAAGCTCACCAAAGGTCACCAAAGGTCACCAAAGGTCACCCCAAAGGTCACCAAAGGTCACCCCAAAGGTCACCATGGGTCACCAAAGGTCACCAAAGGTCACCAAAGGTCACCCCAAAGGTCACCAAAGGTCACCAAAGGTCACCAAAGGTCACCAAAGGTCACCCCAAAGGTCACTAAAGGTCACCAAAGGTCACCAAAGGTCACCCCAAAGGTCACCAAAGGTCACCCCAAAGGTCACCAAAGGTCACCAAAGGTCACCCCAAAGGTCACTAAAGGTCACCAAAGGTCACCAAAGGTCACCCCAAAGGTCACCAAAGGTCACCCCAAAGGTCACCAAAGGTCACCAAAGGTCACCAAAGGTCACCAAAGGCCACCCCAAAGGTCACCAAAGGTCAAACCAAAGGTCACCAAAGGTCACCCCAAAGGTCACTAAAGGTTCCCAAAGGTCACCCCAAAGGTCACTAAAGGTCACCAAAGGTCACCAAAGGTCACCAAAGGTCACCCCAAAGGTCACCAAAGGTCACCAAAGGTCACCAAAGGTCACCCCAAAGGTCACCAAAGGACAAACCAAAGGTCACCAAAGGTCACCAAAGGTCACCCCAAAGGTCACTAAAGGTCACCATAGGTCACCAAAGGACACCAAAGGTCACCCCAAAGGTGACCAAAGGTCACCAAAGGTCACCAAAGGTCACCCCAAAGGTCACCAAAGGTCACCCCAAACGTCACCAAAGGTCAAACCAAAGGTCACCAAAGGTCACCCCAAAGGTAACTAAAGGTCACCAAAGATCACCAAAGGTCACCAAAGGTCACCCCAAAGGTTACCAAAGGACAAACCAAAGGTCACCAAAGGTCACCAAAGGTCACCCCAAAGGTCACTAAAGGTCACCATAGGTCACCAAAGGTCACCAAAGGTCACCCCAAAGGTGACCAAAGGTCACCAAAGGTCACCAAAGGTCACCCCAAAGGTCACCAAAGGTCACCCCAAAGGTCACCAAAGGTCAAACCAAAGGTCACCAAAGGTCACCCCAAAGGTAACTAAAGGTCACCAAAGGTCACCAAAGGTCACCAATCGAAATGTTGGCGGCATGGCTCGAAATGTTGTCGGCATGGCTCGAAATGTTGGCGGCATGGCTTGGAATGTTGGCGGCATAGCTGGAAATGTTGGCGGCATGGCTCGAAATGTTGGCATCATGGCTCGAAATGTTGGCGGCATGGCTCGAAATTTTGGCGGCGTGGCTTTAAATGTTATCGGCATGGCTCGAAGTGTTGGCGGCATGGCTAGAAATGTTGGCGTCATGGCTCGAAATCTTGGCGGCATGGCTCTAAATGTTGGCGGCATGGCTCCAAATGTTGGCGGCATGACTCGAAATGTTGACGGCATGGCTCGAAATGTTGGCGGCATGGCTCGAAATGTTGCCGGCATGGCTCCAAATGTTGGCGGCATGACTAGAAATGTTGGTGGCATGGCTCGAAATATTAGCGGCAATGCTCGAAATGTTAGCGGCATGGATCGAAATGTTGGCGGCATAGCGCGACGTGTTGGCGGCATGGCTCCAAATGTTGGCGGCATGGCTCCAAATGTTGGCGGCGTGGCTCCAAATGTTGGCGGCTTGGCTCGAAATGTTGGCGGCATGGCTCGAAATGTTGGCGGCATGGCTCAAAATGTTGGCGGCGTGGCTCGAAATGTTGGCGGCATGGCTCGAAATGTTGGCGGCATGGCTCGAAGTGTTGGCGGCATGGCTGGAAATGTTGACGGCATGGCTCGAAATGTTAGCGGCATGGCTCGAAATGTTGGCGGCATGGCTCCAAATGTTGGCGGCATGGATCGAAATGTTGGCGTCATAGCTCCAAATGTTGCAGGGTTGCTCGAAATGTTGGCGGCATGGCTCGAAATGTTGGCGGCATGGCTCGAAATTTTGGCGGCATTGCTCGAAGTGTTGGCGGCATGGCTCGAAGTGTTGGCGGCATGGTTCGAAATGTTAGCGGCGTGGCTCGAAATGTTGGCGGCATGGCTCGAAATGTTGGCGGCATGGCTCGAAGTGTTGGCGGCATGGCTCGAAATGTTTTCGGCGTGGCTCGAAATGTTGGCGGCATGGCTCGAAATGTTGGCGCATGGCTCGACATTTTGGCGGCATGGCTCGAAGTGTTGGCGGCATGGCTCGAAGTGTTGGCGGCATGGCTCCAAATGTTGGCGGCATGACTAGGAATGTTGGTGGCATGGCTCGAAATATTAGCGGCAATGCTCGAAATGTTAGCGGCATGGATCGAAATGTTGGCGGCATAGCGCGACGTGTTGGCGGCATGGCTCCAAATGTTGGCGGCATGGCTCCAAATGTTGGCGGCGTGGCTCCAAATGTTGGCGGCTTGGCTCGAAATGTTGGCGGCATGGCTCGAAATGTTGGCGGCATGGCTCAAAATGTTGGCGGCGTGGTTCGAAATGTTGGCGGCATGGCTCGAAATGTTGGCGGCATGGCTCGAAATGTTGGCGGCATGGCTGGAAATGTTGACGGCATGGCTCGAAATGTTAGCGGCATGGCTCGAAATGTTGGCGGCATGGCTCCAAATGTTGGCGGCATGGATCGAAATGTTGGCGTCATAGCTCCAAATGTTGCAGGGTGGCTCGAAAAGTTGGCGGCATGGCTCGAAATGTTGGCGACATGGCTCGAAATTTTGGCGGCATGGCTCGAAGTGTTGGCGGCATGGCTCGAAGTGTTGGCGGCATGGTTCGAAATGTTAGCGGCGTGGCTCGAAATGTTGGCGGCATGGCTCGAAATGTTGGCGGCATGGCTCGAAGTGTTGGCGGCATGGCTCGAAATGTTTTCGGCGTGGCTCGAAATGTTGGCGGCATGGCTCGAAGTGTTGGCGGCATGGCTCGAAGTGTTGGCGGCATGGCTCGAAGTGATGGCGGCATGGCTCGAAATGTCTTCGGCGTGGCTCGAAATGTTGGCGGCATGGCTCGAAGTGTTGGCGGCATGGCTCGAAATGTTTTCGGCGTGGCTCGAAATTTTGGCGGCAAGGCTCGAAGTGTTGGCGGCATGGCTCGAAGTGTTGGCGGCATGGCTCGAAATGTTTTCGGCGTGGCTCGTAATGTTGGCGGCATGGCTCGAAATGTTGGCGGCATAGCTGGAAATGTTGGCGGCATGGCTCGAAATGTTGACGGCATGGCTCGAAATGTTTGCGGCATGGCTCGAAATGTTGGCGGCATGGCTCCAAATGTTGGCGGCATGACTCGAAATGTTGACGGCATGGCTCGAAATGTTGGCGGCATGGCTCGAAATGTTGGCGGCATGGCTCCAAATGTTGGCGGCATGACTAGAAATGTTGGTGGCATGGCTCGAAATATTAGCGGCAATGCTCGAAATGTTAGCGGCATGGATCGAAATGTTGGCGGCATAGCGCGACGTGTTGGCGGCATGGCTCCAAATGTTGGCGGCATGGCTCCAAATGTTGGCGGCGTGGCTCCAAATGTTGGCGGCTTGGCTCGAAATGTTGGCGGCATGGCTCGAAATGTTGGCGGCATGGCTCAAAATGTTGGCGGCGTGGCTCGAAATGTTGGCGGCATGGCTCGAAATGTTGGCGGCATGGCTCGAAGTGTTGGCGGCATGGCTGGAAATGTTGACGGCATGGCTCGAAATGTTAGCGGCATGGCTCGAAATGTTGGCGGCATGGCTCCAAATGTTGGCGGCATGGATCGAAATGTTGGCGTCATAGCTCCAAATGTTGCAGGGTTGCTCGAAATGTTGGCGGCATGGCTCGAAATGTTGGCGGCATGGCTCGAAGTGTTGGCGGCATGGCTCGAAGTGTTGGCGGCATGGTTCGAAATGTTAGCGGCGTGGCTCGAAATGTTGGCGGCATGGCTCGAAATGTTGGCGGCATGGCTCGAAGTGTTGGCGGCATGGCTCGAAATGTTTTCGGCGTGGCTCGAAATGTTGGCGGCATGGCTCGAAATGTTGGCGGCATGGCTCGAAATTTTGGCGGCATGGCTCGAAGTGTTGGCGGCATGGCTCGAAGTGTTGGCGGCATGGCTCCAAATGTTGGCGGCATGACTAGGAATGTTGGTGGCATGGCTCGAAATATTAGCGGCAATGCTCGAAATGTTAGCGGCATGGATCGAAATGTTGGCGGCATAGCGCGACGTGTTGGCGGCATGGCTCCAAATGTTGGCGGCATGGCTCCAAATGTTGGCGGCGTGGCTCCAAATGTTGGCGGCTTGGCTCGAAATGTTGGCGGCATGGCTCGAAATGTTGGCGGCATGGCTCAAAATGTTGGCGGCGTGGCTCGAAATGTTGGCGGCATGGCTCGAAATGTTGGCGGCATGGCTCGAAATGTTGGCGGCATGGCTGGAAATGTTGACGGCATGGCTCGAAATGTTAGCGGCATGGCTCGAAATGTTGGCGGCATGGATCGAAATGTTGGCGTCATAGCTCCAAATGTTGCAGGGTGGCTCGAAATGTTGGCGGCATGGCTCGAAATGTTGGCGACATGGCTCGAAATTTTGGCGGCATGGCTCGAAGTGTTGGCGGCATGGCTCGAAGTGTTGGCGGCATGGTTCGAAATGTTAGCGGCGTGGCTCGAAATGTTGGCGGCATGGCTCGAAATGTTGGCGGCATGGCTCGAAGTGTTGGCGGCATGGCTCGAAATGTTTTCGGCGTGGCTCGAAATGTTGGCGGCATGGCTCGAAGTGTTGGCGGCATGGCTCGAAGTGTTGGCGGCATGGCTCGAAGTGATGGCGGCATGGCTCGAAATGTCTTCGGCGTGGCTCGAAATGTTGGCGGCATGGCTCGAAGTGTTGGCGGCATGGCTCGAAATGTTTTCGGCGTGGCTCGAAATTTTGGCGGCAAGGCTCGAAGTGTTGGCGGCATGGCTCGAAGTGTTGGCGGCATGGCTCGAAATGTTTTCGGCGTGGCTCGTAATGTTGGCGGCATGGCTCGAAATGTTGGCGGCATAGCTGGAAATGTTGGCGGCATGGCTCGAAATGTTGACGGCATGGCTCGAAATGTTTGCGGCATGGCTCGAAATGTTGGCGCCATGGCTCGAAATGTTGGCGGCAAGGCTCGAAATGTTTTCGGCGTGGCTCGAAGTGTTGGCGGCATGGCTCGAAATGTTGGCGGCATAGCTGGAAATGTTGGCGGCATTGCTGGAAATGTTGACGGCATGGCTCGAAATGTTGGCGGCATGGGTCAAAATGTTGGCGGCACGGCTCGAAATGTTGGCGGCATGGCTTGAAATGTTGGCGGCATAGCTCGAAATGTTGGCGGCATAGCTCGAAATGCTGGCGGCATGGCTCGAAATGTTGGCGTCATGGCTCGAAATATTGGCGGCATAGCTCGAAATATTGGCGGTATGGCTCGAAATGTTGGCGGCATGACTCGAAATGTTGGCGGCATGGCTCGAAATGATAGCGGCATGGCTCAAAATGTTGGCGACATGGCTCGAAATGTTGGCGGCATGGGTCAAAATGTTGGCGGCACGGCTCGAAATGTTGGCGGCATGGCTTGAAATGTTGGCGGCATAGCTCGAAATGTTGGCGGCATGGCTCGAAATGTTGGCGGCATGGCTCGAAATGTTGGCGGCATGGCTCGACATGTTGGCCGCATGGCTCGAAATGTTGGCGGCATGGCTCGAAATGTTGGCGGCATGGCTCGACATGTTGGCGGCATGGCTCGAAATGTTGGCGGCGCGTCTCGAAATGTTGGCGGCATGCCTCGAAATGTTGGCGGCATGGCTCAAAGTGTTGACGGCATGGCTCGAAATGTTGGCGGCATGGTACGAAATGTTGGTGGCATGGCTAGAAATGTTGGCGGCATGGCTCGAAATGTTGGCGGCATGGCTCGACATGTTGGCGGCATGGCTCGAAATGTTGGCGGCATGGCTCGAAATGTTGGCGGCATGGCTCGAAATGTTGGCGGCATGGCTCGAAATGTTGGCGGCATGGCTCGACATGTTGGCGGCATGGTTCGAAATGTTGGTGGCATGGCTCGAAATGTTGCCGGCATGGCTCAAAGATTTGGCGGCACGGCTCGAAATGTTGACGGCATAACATTTCGAGCCGTGCCGCCAACATTTTGACCCATGCCGCCAACATTTCGAGCCATGTCGCCAACATTTTGAGCCATGCCGCTATCATTTCGAGCCATGCCGCCAACATTTCGAGTCATGCCGCCAACATTTCGAGCCATACCGCCAATATTTCGAGCTATGCCGCCAATATTTCGAGCCATGACGCCAACATTTCGAGCCATGCCGCCAGCATTTCGAGCTATGCCGCCAACATTTCGAGCTATGCCGCCAACATTTCAAGCCATGCCGCCAACATTTCGAGCCGTGCCGCCAACATTTTGACCCATGCCGCCAACATTTCGAGCCATGTCGCCAACATTTTGAGCCATGCCGCTATCATTTCGAGCCATGCCGCCAACATTTCGAGTCATGCCGCCAACATTTCGAGCCATACCGCCAATATTTCGAGCCATGCCGCCAACATTTCGAGCTATGCCGCCAACATTTCGAGCCATGCCGCCAACATTTCGAGCCATGCCGCAAACATTTCGAGCTATGCCGCCAACATTTCGAGCCATGCCGCCAACATTTCGAGCCATACCGCCAACATTTCGAGCTATGCCGCCAACATTTCGAGCTATGCCGCCAACATTTCGAACCATGCCGCAAACATTTCGAGCTATGCCGCCAACATTTCGAGCCATGCCGCCAACATTTCGAGGCATGCCGCAAACATTTCGAGCCATGCCGCCAACATTTCGAGCCATGCCGCCAGCATTTCGAGGTATGCCGCCAACATTTCGAGCTATGCCGCCAACATCTCGAGCCATGCCGCCAACATTTCGAGCCATGCCGCCAGCATTTCGAGCTATGCCGCCAACATTTCGAGCTATGCCGCCAACATTTCGAGCCATGCCGCCAGCATTTCGAGCTCTGCCGCCAACATTTCGAGCTATGCCGCCAACATTTCGAGCCATGCCGCCAACATTTCGAGCCATGCCGCCAGCATTTCGAGCTATGCCGCCAACATTTCGAGCTATGCCGCCAACATTTCGAGCCATGCCGCCAACATTTCGAGCCATGCCGCCAACATTTCGAGCCATGCCTCTAACATTTCGAACCATGCCGCCAACATTTCGAGCCATGCCGCCAACATTTCGAGCCATGCCGCCAACATTTTGTGCCATGCCGCCAACATTTCGAACAATGCCGCAAACATTTCGAGCCATGCCGCCAACATTTCGAGCCATGCCGCAAACATTTCGAGCTATGCCGCCAACATTTCGAGCCATGCCGCAAACATTTCGAGCTATGCCGCCAACATTTCGAGCCATGCCGCCAACATTTCGAGCCATGCCGCCAACATTTCGAACCATGCCGCTAACATTTCGAGCCATGCCGCCAACATTTCGAGCCATGCCGCCAATATTTCGAGCCACGCCGCAACATTTCGAGCCATGCCGCCAACATTTCGAGCCATGCCGCCAACATTTCGAGCCATGCCGCCAACATTTCTAGCAATGCCGCCAACATTTCGAGCCATGCCGCCAATATTTCGAGCCACGCCGCAACATTTCGAGCCATGCCGCCAACATTTCGAGTCATGCCGCCAACATTTCGAGCCATACCGCCAATATTTCGAGCCATGCCGCCAACATTTCGAGCCATGCCGCCAACATTTCGAGCCATGCCGCCAGCGTTTCGAGCTATGCCGCCAACATTTCGAGCTATGCCGCCAACATTTCGAGCCATGCCGCCAACATTTCGAGCAATGCCGCCAACATTTCGAGCCATGCCGCCAACATTTCGAGCCATGCCGCCAACATTTCGAGCCATGCCGCCAGCATTTCTAGCTATGCCGCCAAAGCTTCGAGCCATGACGCCAACATTTCAAGCCATGCCGCCAACATTTTGAGCCATGCCGCAAACATTTCGAGCCATGCCGCCAACATTTCTAGCTATGCCGCCAAAGCTTCGAGCCATGCCGCCAACATTTCAAGCCATGCCGCCAACATTTTGAGCCATGCCGATAACATTTCGAGCCATTCCGCTAACACCTCGAGCCATGCCGCCAACACTTCGAGTCATGCCGCCAACATTTCGAGCCATGCCGCCAACATTTCGAGCCATGCCGCGAACATTTCGAGCAATGCCGCCAACATTTCGAGCCATGCCGCAAACATTTCGAGCTATGCCGCCCACATTTCGAGCCATGCCGCCCACATTTCGAGCCATGCCGCCAACATTTCGAACCATGCCGCCAACATTTCGAGCCGTGCCGCCAACATTTTGACCCATGCCGCCAACATTTCGAGCCATGTCGCCAACATTTTGAGCCATGCCGCTATCATTTCGAGCCATGCCGCCAACATTTCGAGTCATGCCGCCAACATTTCGAGCCATACCGCCAATATTTCGAGCCATGCCGCCAACATTTCGAGCTATGCCGCCAACATTTCGAGCCATGCCGCCAACATTTCGAGCCATGCCGCAAACATTTCGAGCTATGCCGCCAACATTTCGAGCCATGCCGCCAACATTTCGAGCCATACCGCCAACATTTCGAGCTATGCCGCCAACATTTCGAGCTATGCCGCCAACATTTCGAGCCATGCCGCAAACATTTCGAGCTATGCCGCCAACATTTCGAGCCATGCCGCCAACATTTCGAGGCATGCCGCAAACATTTCGAGCCATGCCGCCAACATTTCGAGCCATGCCGCCAGCATTTCGAGGTATGCCGCCAACATTTCGAGCTATGCCGCCAACATCTCGAGCCATGCCGCCAACATTTCGAGCCATGCCGCCAGCATTTCGAGCTATGCCGCCAACATTTCGAGCTATGCCGCCAACATTTCGAGCCATGCCGCCAGCATTTCGAGCTCTGCCGCCAACATTTCGAGCTATGCCGCCAACATTTCGAGCCATGCCGCCAACATTTCGAGCCATGCCGCCAGCATTTCGAGCTATGCCGCCAACATTTCGAGCTATGCCGCCAACATTTCGAGCCATGCCGCCAACATTTCGAGCCATGCCGCCAACATTTCGAGCCATGCCTCTAACATTTCGAACCATGCCGCCAACATTTCGAGCCATGCCGCCAACATTTCGAGCCATGCCGCCAACATTTTGTGCCATGCCGCCAACATTTCGAACAATGCCGCAAACATTTCGAGCCATGCCGCCAACATTTCGAGCCATGCCGCAAACATTTCGAGCTATGCCGCCAACATTTCGAGCCATGCCGCAAACATTTCGAGCTATGCCGCCAACATTTCGAGCCATGCCGCCAACATTTCGAGCCATGCCGCCAACATTTCGAACCATGCCGCTAACATTTCGAGCCATGCCGCCAACATTTCGAGCCATGCCGCCAATATTTCGAGCCACGCCGCAACATTTCGAGCCATGCCGCCAACATTTCGAGCCATGCCGCCAACATTTCGAGCCATGCCGCCAACATTTCTAGCAATGCCGCCAACATTTCGAGCCATGCCGCCAATATTTCGAGCCACGCCGCAACATTTCGAGCCATGCCGCCAACATTTTGAGCCATGCCGCTATCATTTCGAGCCATGCCGCCAACATTTCGAGTCATGCCGCCAACATTTCGAGCCATACCGCCAATATTTCGAGCCATGCCGCCAACATTTCGAGCCATGCCGCCAACATTTCGAGCCATGCCGCCAGCGTTTCGAGCTATGCCGCCAACATTTCGAGCTATGCCGCCAACATTTCGAGCCATGCCGCCAACATTTCGAGCAATGCCGCCAACATTTCGAGCCATGCCGCCAACATTTCGAGCCATGCCGCCAACATTTCGAGCCATGCCGCCAACATTTCGAGCCATGCCGCCAGCATTTCTAGCTATGCCGCCAAAGCTTCGAGCCATGACGCCAACATTTCAAGCCATGCCGCCAACATTTTGAGCCATGCCGCCAACATTTCGAGCCATACCGCCAACATTTCTAGCTATGCCGCCAAAGCTTCGAGCCATGCCGCCAACATTTCAAGCCATGCCGCCAACATTTTGAGCCATGCCGATAACATTTCGAGCCATTCCGCTAACACCTCGAGCCATGTCGCCAACACTTCGAGTCATGCCGCCAACATTTCGAGCCATGCCGCCAACATTTCGAGCCATGCCGCGAACATTTCGAGCAATGCCGCCAACATTTCGAGCCATGCCGCAAACATTTCGAGCTATGCCGCCCACATTTCGAGCCATGCCGCCCACATTTCGAGCCATGCCGCCAACATTTCGAACCATGCCGCCAACATTTCGAGCCATGCCGCCAAGATTTCGAGCCATGCCGCCAACATTTCGAGCCACGCCGCCAACATTTCGAGCTATGCCGCCAACATTTCGAGCCATGCCGCCAACATTTCTAGCAATGCCGCCAACATTTCGAGCCATGCCGCCAGCATTTCGAGCTATGCCGCCAACATTTCGAGCTATGCCGCCAACATTTCGAGCCATGACGCCAACATTTCGAGCCATGCCGCCAGCATTTCGAGCTATGCCGCCCACATTTCGAGCTATGCCGCCAACATTTCAAGCCATGCCGACAACATTTCGAGCCGTGCCGCCAACATTTTGACCCATGCCGCCAACATTTCGAGCCATGTCGCCAACATTTTGAGCCATGCCGCTATCATTTCGAGCCATGCCGCCAACATTTCGAGTCATGCCGCCAACATTTCGAGCCATACCGCCAATATTTCGTGCCATGCCGCCAACATTTCGAGCTATGCCGCCAACATTTCGAGCCATGCCGCCAACATTTCGAGCCATGCCGCAAACATTTCGAGCTATGCCGCCAACATTTCGAGCCATGCCGCCAACATTTCGAGCCATACCGCCAACATTTCGAGCTATGCCGCCAACATTTCGAGCTATGCCGCCAACATTTCGAGCCATGCCGCAAACATTTCGAGCTATGCCGCCAACATTTCGAGCCATGCCGCCAACATTTCGAGGCATGCCGCAAACATTTCGAGCCATGCCGCCAACATTTCGAGCCATGCCGCCAGCATTTCGAGGTATGCCGCCAACATTTCGAGCTATGCCGCCAACATTTCGAGCCATGCCGCCAACATTTCGAGCCATGCCGCCAGCATTTCGAGCTATGCCGCCAACATTTCGAGCTATGCCGCCAACATTTCGAGCCATGCCGCCAGCATTTCGAGCTATGCCGCCAACATTTCGAGCTATGCCGCCAACATTTCGAGCCATGCCGCCAACATTTCGAGCCATGCCGCCAGCATTTCGAGCTTTGCCGCCAACATTTCGAGCTATGCCGCCAACATTTCGAGCCATGCCGCCAACATTTCGAGCCATGCCGCCAACATTTCGAGCCATGCCTCTAACATTTCGAACCATGCCGCCAACATTTCGAGCCATGCCGCCAACATTTCGAGCCATGCCGCCAACATTTTGTGCCATGCCGCCAACATTTCGAACAATGCCGCAAACATTTCGAGCCATGCCGCCAACATTTCGAGCCATGCCGCAAACATTTCGAGCTATGCCGCCAACATTTCGAGCCATGCCGCCAACATTTCGAGCCATGCCGCAAACATTTCGAGCTATGCCGCCAACATTTCGAGCCATGCCGCCAACATTTCGAGCCATGCCGCCAACATTTCGAACCATGCCGCTAACATTTCGAGCCATGCCGCCAACATTTCGAGCCATGCCGCCAATATTTCGAGCCACGCCGCAACATTTCGAGCCATGCCGCCAACATTTCGAGCCATGCCGCCAACATTTCGAGCCATGCCGCCAACATTTCTAGCAATGCCGCCAACATTTCGAGCCACGCCGCCAACATTTCGAACCATGCCGCAAACAGTTCGAGCCATGCCGCCAACGTTTTGAGCCATGCCGCTATCATTTCGAGCATTGCCGCCAACATTTCGAGTCATGCCGCCAACATTTCGAGCCATACCGCCAATATTTCGAGCCATGCCGCCAACATTTCGAGCCATGCCGCCAACATTTCGAGCCATGCCGCCAGCGTTTCGAGCTATGCCGCCAACATTTCGAGCTATGCCGCCAACATTTCGAGCCATGCCGCCAATATTTCGAGCAATGCCGCCAACATTTCGAGCCATGCCGCCAACATTTCGAGCCATGCCGCCAACATTTCGAGCCATGCCGCCAACATTTCGAGCCATGCCGCCAGCATTTCTAGCTATGCCGCCAAAGCTTCGAGCCATGACGCCAACATTTCAAGCCATGCCGCCAACATTTTGAGCCATGCCGCCAACATTTCGAGCCATTCCGCTAACACCTCGAGCCATGCCGCCAACACTTCGAGTCATGCCGCCAACATTTCGAGCCATGCCGCCAACATTTCCAGCCATGCCGCCAACATTTCGAGCCATGCCGCCAACATTTCGAGCCATGCCGCCAACATTTCGAGCTATGCCGCCAACATTTCAAGCAATGCCGCCAACATTTCGAGTAGTGCCGCCAACATTTTGACCCATGCCGCCAACATTTCGAGCCATGTCGCCAATATTTCGAGCCACGCCGCAACATTTCGAGCCATGCCGCCAACATTTCGAGCCATGCCGCCAACATTTCGAGCCATGCCGCCAACATTTCTAGCAATGCCGCCAACATTTCGAGCCACGCCGTCAACATTTCGAACCATGCCGCCAACAGTTCGAGCCATGCCGCCAACATTTTGAGCCATGCCGCTATCATTTCGAGCCATGCCGCCAACATTTCGAGTCATGCCGCCAACATTTCGAGCCATACCGCCAATATTTCGAGCCATGCCGCCAACATTTCGAGCCATGCCGCCAACATTTCGAGCCATGCCGCCAGCGTTTCGAGCTATGCCGCCAACATTTCGAGCTATGCCGCCAACATTTCGAGCCATGCCGCCAATATTTCGAGCAATGCCGCCAACATTTCGAGCCATGCCGCCAACATTTCGAGCCATGCCGCCAACATTTCGAGCCATGCCGCCAACATTTCGAGCCATGCCGCCAGCATTTCTAGCTATGCCGCCAAAGCTTCGAGCCATGACGCCAACATTTCAAGCCATGCCGCCAACATTTTGAGCCATGCCGCCAACATTTCGAGCCATTCCGCTAACACCTCGAGCCATGCCGCCAACACTTCGAGTCATGCCGCCAACATTTCGAGCCATGCCGCCAACATTTCCAGCCATGCCGCCAACATTTCGAGCCATGCCGCCAACATTTCGAGCCATGCCGCCAACATTTCGAGCTATGCCGCCAACATTTCAAGCAATGCCGCCAACATTTCGAGTAGTGCCGCCAACATTTTGACCCATGCCGCCAACATTTCGAGCCATGTCGCCAACATTTTGAGCCATGCCGCTATCATTTCGAGCCATGCCGCCAACATTTCGAGTCATGCCGCCAACATTTCGAGCCATACCGCCAATATTTCGAGCTATGCCGCCAACATTTCGAGCCATGACGCCAACATTTCGAGCCATGCCGCCAGCATTTCGAGCTATGCCGCCAACATTTCGAGCTATGCCGCCAACATTTCAAGCCATGCCGCCAACATTTCGAGCCGTGCCGCCAACATTTTTACCCATGCCGCCAACATTTCGAGCCATGTCGCCAACATTTTGAGCCATGCCGCTATCATTTCGAGCCATGCCGCCAACATTTCGAGTCATGCCGCCAACATTTCGAGCCATACCGCCAATATTTCGAGCTATGCCGCCAACATTTCGAGCTATGCCGCCAACATTTCGAGCCATGCCGCCAACATTTCGAGCCATGCCGCAAACATTTCGAGCTATGCCGCCAACATTTCGAGCCATGCCGCCAACATTTCGAGCCATACCGCCAACATTTCGAGCTATGCCGCCAACATTTCGAGCTATGCCGCCAACATTTCGAGCCATGCCGCAAACATTTCGAGCTATGCCGCCAACATTTCGAGCCATGCCGCCAACATTTCGAGGCATGCCGCAAACATTTCGAGCCATGCCGCCAACATTTCGAGCCATGCCGCCAGCATTTCGAGGTATGCCGCCAACATTTCGAGCTATGCCGCCAACATTTCGAGCCATGCCGCCAACATTTCGAGCCATGCCGCCAGCATTTCGAGCTATGCCGCCAACATTTCGAGCTATGCCGCCAACATTTCGAGCCATGCCGCCAGCAATTCGAGCTATGCCGCCAACATTTCGAGCTATGCCGCCAACATTTCCAGCCATGCCGCCAACATTTCGAGCTATGCCGCCAACATTTCGAGCTATGCCGCCAACATTTCGAGCCATGCCGCCAACATTTCGAGCCATGCCGCCAGCATTTCGAGCTATGCCGCCAACATTTCGAGCTATGCCGCCAACATTTCGAGCCATGCCGCAAACATTTCGAGCTATGCCGCCAACATTTCGAGCCATGCCGCCAACATTTCGAGCCATGCCGCAAACATTTCGAGCTATGCCGCCAACATTTCGAGCCATGCCGCCAACATTTCGAGCCATGCCGCCAACATTTCGAACCATGCCGCTAACATTTCGAGCCATGCCGCCAACATTTCGAGCCATGCCGCCAATATTTCGAGCCACGCCGCAACATTTCGAGCCATGCCGCCAACATTTCGAGCCATGCCGCCAACATTTCGAGCCATGCCGCCAACATTTCTAGCAATGCCGCCAACATTTCGAGCCATGCCGCCAACATTTTGAGCCATGCCGCTAACATTTCGAGCCATGCCGCCAACATTTCGAGTCATGCCGCCAACATTTTGAGCCATGCCGCCAATATTTCGAGCCATGCCGCCAACATTTCGAGCCATGCCGCCAACATTTCGAGCCATGCCGCCAGCGTTTCGAGCTATGCCGCCAACATTTCGAGCTATGCCGCCAACATTTCGAGCCATGCCGCCAATATTTCGAGCAATGCCGCCAACATTTCGAGCCATGCCGCCAACATTTCGAGCCATGCCGCCAACATTTCGAGCCATGCCGCCAACATTTCGAGCCATGCCGCCAGCATTTCTAGCTATGCCGCCAAAGCTTCGAGCCATGACGCCATTTCAAGCCATACCGCCAACATTTTGAGCCATGCCGCCAACATTTCGAGCCATTCCGCTAACACCTCGAGCCATGCCGCCAACACTTCGAGTCATGCCGCCAACATTTCGAGCCATGCCGCCAACATTTCCAGCCATGCCGCCAACAGTTCGAGCCATGCCGCCAACATTTTGAGCCATGCCGCTATCATTTCGAGCCATGCCGCCAACATTTCGAGTCATGCCGCCAACATTTCGAGCCATACCGCCAATATTTCGAGCCATGCCGCCAACATTTCGAGCCATGCCGCCAACATTTCGAGCCATGCCGCCAGCGTTTCGAGCTATGCCGCCAACATTTCGAGCTATGCCGCCAACATTTCGAGCCATGCCGCCAATATTTCGAGCAATGCCGCCAACATTTCGAGCCATGCCGCCAACATTTCGAGCCATGCCGCCAACATTTCGAGCCATGCCGCCAACATTTCGAGCCATGCCGCCAGCATTTCTAGCTATGCCGCCAAAGCTTCGAGCCATGACGCCAACATTTCAAGCCATGCCGCCAACATTTTGAGCCATGCCGCCAACATTTCGAGCCATTCCGCTAACACCTCGAGCCATGCCGCCAACACTTCGAGTCATGCCGCCAACATTTCGAGCCATGCCGCCAAAATTTCCAGCCATGCCGCCAACATTTCGAGCCATGCCGCCAACATTTCGAGCCATGCCGCCAACATTTCGAGCTATGCCGCCAACATTTCAAGCCATGCCGCCAACATTTCGAGCCGTGCCGCCAACATTTTGACCCATGCCGCCAACATTTCGAGCCATGTCGCCAACATTTTGAGCCATGCCGCTATAATTTCGAGCCATGCCGCCAACATTTCGAGTCATGCCGCCAACATTTCGAGCCATACCGCCAATATTTCGAGCTATGCCGCCAACATTTCGAGCCATGACGCCAACATTTCGAGCCATGCCGCCAGCATTTCGAGCTATGCCGCCAACATTTCGAGCTATGCCGCTAACATTTCAAGCCATGCCGCCAACATTTCGAGCCGTGCCGCCAACATTTTGACCCATGCCGCCAACATTTCGAGCCATGTCGCCAACATTTTGAGCCATGCCGCTATCATTTCGAGCCATGCCGCCAACATTTCGAGTTATGCCGCCAACATTTCGAGCCATACCGCCAATATTTCGAGCCATGCCGCCAACATTTCGAGCCATGCCGCCAACATTTCGAGCCATGCCGCCAGCATTTCTAGCTATGCCGCCAAAGCTTCGAGCCATGACGCCAACATTTCAAGCCATACCGCCAACATTTTGAGCCATGCCGCCAACATTTCGAGCCATTCCGCTAACACCTCGAGCCATGCCGCCAACACTTCGAGTCATGCCGCCAACATTTCGAGCCATGCCGCCAACATTTCCAGCCATGCCGCCAACAGTTCGAGCCATGCCGCCAACATTTTGAGCCATGCCGCCAACATTTCGAACCATGCCGCCAACAGTTCGAGCCATGCCGCCAACATTTTGAGCCATGCCGCTATCATTTCGAGCCATGCCGCCAACATTTCGAGTCATGCCGCCAACATTTCGAGCCATACCGCCAATATTTCGAGCCATGCCGCCAACATTTCGAGCCATGCCGCCAACATTTCGAGCCATGCCGCCAGCGTTTCGAGCTATGCCGCCAACATTTCGAGCTATGCCGCCAACATTTCGAGCCATGCCGCCAATATTTCGAGCAATGCCGCCAACATTTCGAGCCATGCCGCCAACATTTCGAGCCATGCCGCCAACAAATCGAGCCATGCCGCCAACATTTCGAGCCATGCCGCCAGCATTTCTAGCTATGCCGCCAAAGCTTCGAGCTATGACGCCAACATTTCAAGCCATGCCGCCAACATTTTGAGCCATGCCGCCAACATTTCGAGCCATTCCGCTAACACCTCGAGCCATGCCGCCAACACTTCGAGTCATGCCGCCAACATTTCGAGCCATGCCGCCAACATTTCCAGCCATGCCGCCAACATTTCGAGCCATGCCGCCAACATTTCGAGCCATGCCGCCAACATTTCGAGCTATGCCGCCAACATTTCAAGCCATGCCGCCAACATTTCGAGCCGTGCCGCCAACACTTTGACCCATGCCGCCAACATTTCGAGCCATGTCGCCAACATTTTGAGCCATGCCGCTATAATTTCGAGCCATGCCGCCAACATTTCGAGTCATGCCGCCAACATTTCGAGCCATACCGCCAATATTTCGAGCTATGCCGCCAACATTTCGAGCCATGACGCCAACATTTCGAGCCATGCCGCCAGCATTTCGAGCTATGCCGCCAACATTTCGAGCTATGCCGCCAACATTTCAAGCCATGCCGCCAACATTTCGAGCCGTGCCGCCAACATTTTGACCCATGCCGCCAACATTTCGAGCAATGTCGCCAACATTTTGAGCCATGCCGCTATCATTTCGAGCCATGCCGCCAACATTTCGAGTCATGCCGCCAACATTTCGAGCCATACCGCCAATATTTCGAGCCATGCCGCCAACATTTCGAGCTATGCCGCCAACATTTCGAGCCATGCCGCCAACATTTCGAGCCATGCCGCAAACATTTCGAGTTATGCCGCCAACATTTCGAGCCATGCCGCCAATATTTCGAGCCATACCGCCAACATTTCGAGCTATGCCGCCAACATTTCGAGCTATGCCGCCAACATTTCGAGCCATGCCGCAAACATTTCGAGCTATGCCGCCAACATTTCGAGCCATGCCGCCAACATTTCGAGGCATGCCGCAAACATTTCGAGCCATGCCGCCAACATTTCGAGCCATGCCGCCAGCATTTCGAGGTATGCCGCCAACATTTCGAGCTATGCCGCCAACATTTCGAGCCATGCCGCCAACATTTCGAGCCATGCCGCCAGCATTTCGAGCTATGCCGCCAACATTTCGAGCTATGCCGCCAACATTTCGAGCCATGCCGCCAGCATTTCGAGCTATGCCGCCAACATTTCGAGCTATGCCGCCAACATTTCGAGCCATGCCGCCAACATTTCGAGCCATGCCGCCAGCATTTCGAGCTATGCCGCCAACATTTCGAGCTATGCCGCCAACATTTCGAGCCATGCCGCCAACATTTCGAGCCATGCCGCCAACATTTCGAGCCATGCCTCTAACATTTCGAACCATGCCGCCAACATTTCGAGCCATGCCGCCAACATTTCGAGCCATGCCGCCAACATTTTGTGCCATGCCGCCAACATTTCGAACAATGCCGCAAACATTTCGAGCCATGCCGCCAACATTTCGAGCCATGCCGCAAACATTTCGAGCTATGCCGCCAACATTTCGAGCCATGCCGCCAACATTTCGAGCCATGCCGCAAACATTTCGAGCTATGCTGCCAACATTTCGAGCCATGCCGCCAACATTTCGAGCCATGCCGCCCAACATTTCGAACCATGCCGCTAACATTTCGAGCCATGCCGCCAACATTTCGAGCCATGCCGCCAACATTTCGAGCCATGCCGCCAACATTTCGAGCCATGCCGCCAGCATTTCGAGGTATGCCGCCAACATTTCGAGCTATGCCGCCAACATTTCGAGCCATGCCGCCAACATTTCGAGCCATGCCGCCAGCATTTCGAGCTATGCCGCCAACATTTCGAGCTATGCCGCCAACATTTCGAGCCATGCCGCCAGCAATTCGAGCTATGCCGCTAACATTTCGAGCTATGCCGCCAACATTTCGAGCCATGCCGCCAACATTTCGAGCTATGCCGCCAACATTTCGAGCCATGCCGCCAACATTTCGAGCCATGCCGCCAACATTTCGAGCCATGCCGCCAGCATTTCGAGCTATGCCGCCAACATTTCGAGCTATGCCGCCAACATTTCGAGCCATGCCGCAAACATTTCGAGCTATGCCGCCAACATTTCGAGCCATGCCGCCAACATTTCGAGCCATGCCGCAAACATTTAGAGCTATGCCGCCAACATTTCGAGCCATGCCGCCAACATTTCGAGCCATGCCGCCAACATTTCGAACCATGCCGCTAACATTTCGAGCCATGCCGCCAACATTTCGAGCCATGCCGCCAATATTTCGAGCCACGCCGCAACATTTCGAGCCATGCCGCCAACATTTCGAGCCATGCCGCCAACATTTCGAGCCATGCCGCCAACATTTCTAGCAATGCCGCCAACATTTCGAGCCATGCCGCCAACATTTTGAGCCATGCCGCTATCATTTCGAGCCATGCCGCCAACATTTCGAGTCATGCCGCCAACATTTCGAGCCATACCGCCAATATTTCGAGCCATGCCGCCAACATTTCGAGCCATGCCGCCAACATTTCGAGCCATGCCGCCAGCGTTTCGAGCTATGCCGCCAACATTTCGAGCTATGCCGCCAACATTTCGAGCCATGCCGCCAATATTTCGAGCAATGCCGCCAACATTTCGAGCCATGCCGCCAACATTTCGAGCCATGCCGCCAACATTTCGAGCCATGCCGCCAACATTTCGAGCCATGCCGCCAGCATTTCTAGCTATGCCGCCAAAGCTTCGAGCCATGACGCCAACATTTCAAGCCATACCGCCAACATTTTGAGCCATGCCGCCAACATTTCGAGCCATTCCGCTAACACCTCGAGCCATGCCGCCAACACTTCGAGTCATGCCGCCAACATTTCGAGCCATGCCGCCAACATTTCCAGCCATGCCGCCAACAGTTCGAGCCATGCCGCCAACATTTTGAGCCATGCCGCTAACATTTCGAGCCATGCCGCCAACATTTCGAGTCATGCCGCCAACATTTCGAGCCATACCGCCAATATTTCGAGCCATGCCGCCAACATTTCGAGCCATGCCGCCAACATTTCGAGCCATGCCGCCAGCGTTTCGAGCTATGCCGAGAACATTTCGAGCTATGCCGCCAACATTTCGAGCCATGCCGCCAATATTTCGAGCAATGCCGCCAACATTTCGAGCCATGCCGCCAACATTTCGAGCCATGCCGCCAACATTTCGAGCCATGCCGCCAACATTTCGAGCCATGCCGCCAGCATTTCTAGCTATGCCGCCAAAGCTTCGAGCCATGACGCCAACATTTCAAGCCATGCCGCCAACATTTTGAGCCATGCCGCCAACATTTCGAGCCATTCCGCTAACACCTCGAGCCATGCCGCCAACACTTCGAGTCATGCCGCCAACATTTCGAGCCATGCCGCCAAAATTTCCAGCCATGCCGCCAACATTTCGAGCCATGCCGCCAACATTTCGAGCCATGCCGCAACATTTCGAGCTATGCCGCCAACATTTCAAGCCATGCCGCCAACATTTCGAGCCGTGCCGCCAACATTTTGACCCATGCCGCCAACATTTCGAGCCATGTCGCCAACATTTTGAGCCATGCCGCTATAATTTCGAGCCATGCCGCCAACATTTCGAGTCATGCCGCCAACATTTCGAGCCATACCGCCAATATTTCGAGCTATGCCGCCAACATTTCGAGCCATGACGCCAACATTTCGAGCCATGCCGCCAGCATTTCGAGCTATGCCGCCAACATTTCGAGCTATGCCGCCAACATTTCAAGCCATGCCGCCAACATTTCGAGCCGTGTCGCCAACATTTTGACCCATGCCGCCAACATTTCGAGCCATGTCGCCAACATTTTGAGCCATGCCGCTATCATTTCGAGCCATGCCGCCAACATTTCGAGTCATGCCGCCAACATTTCGAGCCATACCGCCAATATTTCGAGCCATGCCGCCAACATTTCGAGCCATGCCGCCAACATTTCGAGCCATGCCGCCAGCATTTCTAGCTATGCCGCCAAAGCTTCGAGCCATGACGCCAACATTTCAAGCCATACCGCCAACATTTTGAGCCATGCCGCCAACATTTCGAGCCATTCCGCTAACACCTCGAGCCATGCCGCCAACACTTCGAGTCATGCCGCCAACATTTCGAGCCATGCCGCCAACATTTCCAGCCATGCCGCCAACAGTTCGAGCCATGCCGCCAACATTTTGAGCCATGCCGCCAACATTTCGAACCATGCCGCCAACAGTTCGAGCCATGCCGCCAACATTTTGAGCCATGCCGCTATCATTTCGAGCCATGCCGCCAACATTTCGAGTCATGCCGCAAACATTTCGAGCCATACCGCCAATATTTCGAGCCATGCCGCCAACATTTCGAGCCATGCCGCCAACATTTCGAGCCATGCCGCCAGCGTTTCGAGCTATGCCGCCAACATTTCGAGCTATGCCGCCAACATTTTGAGCCATGCCGCCAATATTTCGAGCAATGCCGCCAACATTTCGAGCCATGCCGCCAACATTTCGAGCCATGCCGCCAACAAATCGAGCCATGCCGCCAACATTTCGAGCCATGCCGCCAGCATTTCTAGCAATGCCGCCAAAGCTTCGAGCTATGACGCCAACATTTCAAGCCATGCCGCCAACATTTTGAGCCATGCCGCCAACATTTCGAGCCATTCCGCTAACACCTCGAGCCATGCCGCCAACACTTCGAGTCATGCAGCCAACATTTCGAGCCATGCCGCCAACATTTCCAGCCATGACGCCAACATTTCGAGCCATGCCGCCAACATTTCGAGCCATGCCGCCAACATTTCGAGCTATGCCGCCAACATTTCAAGCCATGCCGCCAACATTTCGAGCCGTGCCGCCAACATTTTGACCCATGCCGCCAACATTTCGAGCCATGTCGCCAACATTTTGAGCCATGCCGCTATAATTTCGAGCCATGCCGCCAACATTTCGAGTCATGCCGCCAACATTTCGAGCCATACCGCCAATATTTCGAGCTATGCCGCCAACATTTCGAGCCATGACGCCAACATTTCGAGCCATGCCGCCAGCATTTCGAGCTATGCCGCCAACATTTCGAGCTATGCCGCCAACATTTCAAGCCATGCCGCCAACATTTCGAGCCGTGCCGCCAACATTTTGACCCATGCCGCCAACATTTCGAGCCATGTCGCCAACATTTTGAGCCATGCCGCTATCATTTCGAGCCATGCCGCCAACATTTCGAGTCATGCCGCCAACATTTCGAGCCATACCGCCAATATTTCGAGCCATGCCGCCAACATTTCGAGCTATGCCGCCAACATTTCGAGCCATGCCGCCAACATTTCGAGCCATGCCGCAAACATTTCGAGCTATGCCGCCAACATTTCGAGCCATGCCGCCAATATTTCGAGCCATACCGCCAACATTTCGAGCTATGCCGCCAACATTTCGAGCTATGCCGCCAACATTTCGAGCCATGCCGCAAACATTTCGAGCTATGCCGCCAACATTTCGAGCCATGCCGCCAACATTTCGAGGCATGCCGCAAACATTTCGAGCCATGCCGCCAACATTTCGAGCCATGCCGCCAGCATTTCGAGGTATGCCGCCAACATTTCGAGCTATGCCGCCAACATTTCGAGCCATGCCGCCAACATTTCGAGCCATGCCGCCAGCATTTCGAGCTATGCCGCCAACATTTCGAGCTATGCCGCCAACATTTTGAGCCATGCCGCCAGCATTTCGAGCTATGCCGCCAACATTTCGAGCTATGCCGCCAACATTTCGAGCCATGCCGCCAACATTTCGAGCCATGCCGCCAGCATTTCGAGCTATGCCGCCAACATTTCGAGCTATGCCGCCAACATTTCGAGCCATGCCGCCAACATTTCGAGCCATGCCGCCAACATTTCGAGCCATGCCTCTAACATTTCGAACCATGCCGCCAACATTTCGAGCCATGCCGCCAACATTTCGAGCCATGCCGCCAACATTTTGTGCCATGCCGCCAACATTTCGAACAATGCCGCAAACATTTCGAGCTATGCCGCCAACATTTCGAGCCATGCCGCAAACATTTCGAGCTATGCCGCCAACATTTCGAGCCATGTCGCCAACATTTCGAGCCATGCCGCAAACATTTCGAGCTATGCCGCCAACATTTCGAGCCATGCCGCCAACATTTCGAGCCATGCCGCCCAACATTTCGAACCATGCCGCTAACATTTCGAGCCATGCCGCCAACATTTCGAGCCATGCCGCCAATATTTCGAGCCACGCCGCAACATTTCGAGCCATGCCGCCAACATTTCGAGCCATGCCGCCAACATTTCGAGCCATGCCGCCAACATTTCTAGCAATGCCGCCAACATTTCGAGCCACGCCGCCAACATTTCGAACCATGCCGCCAACAGTTCGAGCCATGCCGCCAACATTTTAAGCCATGCCGCTATCATTTCGAGCCATGCCGCCAACATTTCGAGTCATGCCGCCAACATTTCGAGCCATACCGCCAATATTTCGAGCCATGCCGCCAACATTTCGAGCCATGCCGCCAACATTTCGAGCCATGCCGCCAACATTTCGAGCCATGCCGCCAGCATTTCTAGCTATGCCGCCAAAGCTTCGAGCCATGACGCCAACATTTCAAGCCATGCCGCCAACACTTCGAGTCATGCCGCCAACATTTCGAGCCATGCCGCCAACATTTCCAGCCATGCCGCCAACATTTCGAGCCATGCCGCCAACATTTCGAGCCATGCCGCCAACATTTCGAGCTATGCCGCCAACATTTCAAGCCATGCCGCCAACATTTCGAGCCGTGCCGCCAACATTTTGACCCATGCCGCCAACATTTCGAGCCATGTCGCCAACATTTTGAGCCATGCCGCTATCATTTCGAGCCATGCCGCCAACATTTCGAGTCATGCCGCCAACATTTCGAGCCATACCGCCAATATTTCGAGCCATGCCGCCAACATTTCGAGCCATGCCGCCAACATTTCGAGCCATGCCGCCAACATTTCGAGCTATGCCGCCAACACTTCGAGCCATGCCGGCAACATTTCGAATCATGCCGCCATTTCGAGCCATGCCGCCAACATTTTGAGCCATGCCGCCAACATTTCGAGCAATGCCGCCAACATTTCTAGCCATGCCGCCAACATTTCGAGCCATGCCGCCAACATTTCGAGAAAAGCCGGCAACATTTCGAGCCATGCCGCCAACATTTCGAGCCATGTCGCCAACATTTCGAGCCACGCCGCCAACATTTGGAGCCATGCCGCCAACGTTTCGAGCCATCCCGTCATCATTTCGAGCCATGCCGCCAACATTTCTAGCAATGCCGCCAACATTTCGAGCCATGCCGCCAGCATTTCGAGCTATGCCGCCAACATTTCGAGCTATGCCGCCAACATTTCGAGCCATGACGCCAACATTTCGAGCCATGCCGCCAGCATTTCGAGCTATGCCGCCAACATTTCGAGCTATGCCGCCAACATTTCAAGCCATGCCGCCAACATTTCGAGCCGTGCCGCCAACATTTTGACCCATGCCGCCAACATTTCGAGCCATGTCGCCAACATTTTGAGCCATGCCGCTATCATTTCGAGCCATGCCGCCAACATTTCGAGTCATGCCGCCAACATTTCGAGCCATACCGCCAATATTTCGAGCCATGCCGCCAACATTTCGAGCTATGCCGCCAACATTTCGAGCCATGCCGCCAACATTTCGAGCCATGCCGCAAACATTTCGAGCTATGCCGCCAACATTTCGAGCCATGCCGCCAACATTTCGAGCCATACCGCCAACATTTCGAGCTATGCCGCCAACATTTCGAGCAATGCCGCCAACATTTCGAGCCATGCCGCAAACATTTCGAGCTATGCCGCCAACATTTCGAGCCATGCCGCCAACATTTCGAGGCATGCCGCAAACATTTCGAGCCATGCCGCCAACATTTCGAGCCATGCCGCCAGCATTTCGAGGTATGCCGCCAACATTTCGAGCTATGCCGCCAACATTTCGAGCCATGCCGCCAACATTTCGAGCCATGCCGCCAGCATTTCGAGCTATGCCGCCAACATTTCGAGCTATGCCGCCAACATTTCGAGCCATGCCGCCAGCATTTCGAGCTATGCCGCCAACATTTCGAGCTATGCCGCCAACATTTCGAGCCATGCCGCCAACATTTCGAGCCATGCCGCCAGCATTTCGAGCTATGCCGCCAACATTTCGAGCTATGCCGCCAACATTTCGAGCTATGCCGCCAACATTTCGAGCCATGCCGCCAACATTTCGAGCCATGCCTCTAACATTTCGAACCATGCCGCCAACATTTCGAGCCATGCCGCCAACATTTCGAGCCATGCCGCCAACATTTTGTGCCATGCCGCCAACATTTCGAACAATGCCGCAAACATTTCGAGCCATGCCGCCAACATTTCGAGCCATGCCGCAAACATTTCGAGCTATGCCGCCAACATTTCGAGCCATGCCGCCAACATTTCGAGCCATGCCGCAAACATTTCGAGCTATGCCGCCAACATTTCGAGCCATGCCGCCAACATTTCGAGCCATGCCACCAACATTTCGAACCATGCCGCTAACATTTCGAGCCATGCCGCCAACATTTCGAGCCATGCCGCCAATATTTCGAGCCACGCCGCAACATTTCGAGCCATGCCGCCAACATTTCGAGCCATGCCGCCAACATTTCGAGCCATGCCGCCAACATTTCTAGCAATGCCGCCAACATTTCGAGCCACGCCGCCAACATTTCGAACCATGCCGCCAACAGTTCGAGCCATGCCGCCAACATTTTGAGCTATGCCGCTATCATTTCGAGCCATGCCGCCAACATTTCGAGTCATGCCGCCAACATTTCGAGCCATACCGCCAATATTTCGAGCCATGCCGCCAACATTTCGAGCCATGCCGCCAACATTTCGAGCCATGCCGCCAGCGTTTCGAGCTATGCCGCCAACATTTCGAGCTATGCCGCCAACATTTCGAGCCATGCCGCCAACATTTCGAGCAATGCCGCCAACATTTCGAGCCATGCCGCCAACATTTCGAGCCATGCCGCCAACATTTTGAGCTATGCCGCTATCATTTCGAGCCATGCCGCCAACATTTCGAGTCATGCCGCCAACATTTCGAGCCATACCGCCAATATTTCGAGCCATGCCGCCAACATTTCGAGCCATGCCGCCAACATTTCGAGCAATGCCGCCAACATTTCGAGCCATGCCGCCAACATTTCGAGCCATGCCGCCAACATTTCGAACCATGCCGCCAACAGTTCGAGCCATGCCGCCAACATTTTGAGCTATGCCGCTATCATTTCGAGCCATGCCGCCAACATTTCGAGTCATGCCGCCAACATTTCGAGCCATACCGCCAATATTTCGAGCCATGCCGCCAACATTTCGAGCCATGCCGCCAACATTTCGAGCCATGCCGCCAGCGTTTCGAGCTATGCCGCCAACATTTCGAGCTATGCCGCCAACATTTCGAGCCATGCCGCCAACATTTCGAGCAATGCCGCCAACATTTCGAGCCATGCCGCCAACATTTCGAGCCATGCCGCCAGCATTTCTAGCTATGCCGCCAAAGCTTCGAGCCATGCCGCCAACACTTCGAGTCATGCCGCCAACATTTCGAGCCATGCCGCCAACATTTCCAGCCATGCCGCCAACATTTCGAGCCATGCCGCCAACATTTCGAGCCATGCCGCCAACATTTCGAGCTATGCCGCCAACATTTCAAGCCATGCCGCCAACATTTCGAGCCGTGCCGCCAACATTTTGACCCATGCCGCCAACATTTCGAGCCATGTCGCCAACATTTTGAGCCATGCCGCTATCATTTCGAGCCATGCCGCCAACATTTCGAGTCATGCCGCCAACATTTCGAGCCATACCGCCAATATTTCGAGCCATGCCGCCAACATTTCGAGCCATGCCGCCAACATTTCGAGCCATGCCGCCAACATTTCGAGCTATGCCGCCAACACTTCGAGCCATGCCGGCAACATTTCGAATCATGACGCCATTTCGAGCCATGCCGCCAACATTTTGAGCCATGCCGCCAACATTTCGAGCAATGCCGCCAACATTTCTAGCCATGCCGCCAACATTTCGAGCCATGCCGCCAACATTTCGAGAAAAGCCGGCAACATTTCGAGCCATGCCGCCAACATTTCGAGCCATGTCGCCAACATTTCGAGCCACGCCGCCAACATTTGGAGCCACGCCGCCAACGTTTCGAGCCATCCCGTCATCATTTCGAGCCATGCCGCCAACATTTCGAACCATGCCGCCAACATTTCTAGCCATGCCGCCAACATTTCTAGCCATGCCGTCAACACTTCGAGCCATGCCGCCAACATTTCGAGCCATGCCGCAAACATTTCGAGCTATGCCGCCAACATTTCGAGCCATTCCGCCCACATTTCGAGCCATGCCGCCAACATTTCGAACCATGCCGCCAACATTTCAAGCCATGCCGCCCACATTTCGAGCCATGCCGCTAACATTTCGAACCATGCCGCCAACATTTCGAGCCATGCCGCAAATATTTCGAGCCATGCCGCCAACATTTCGAGCCACGCCGCCTACATTTCGAGCCATGCCGCCAACATTTCGAGCCATGCCGCCAACATTTCGAGCCATGCCGCCAATATTTCGAGCCACGCCGCAACATTTCGAGCCATGTCGCCAACATTTCGAGCCATGCCGCCAACATTTCGAGCCATGTCGCCAACATTTCTAGCAATGCCGGCAACATTTCGAGCCACGCCGCCAACATTTCGAGCCATGCCGCCAACATTTCGAGCCATGCCGCAAACATTTCGAGCTATGCCGCCAACATTTCGAGCCATGCCGCCAACATTTCGAGCCATGCCGCCAACATTTCGAGCCATGCCGCCAACATTTCGAGCCATGCCTCTAACATTTCGAACCATGCCGCCACCATTTCGAGCCATGCCGCCAACATTTCGAGCCATGCCGCCAACATTTTGAGCCATGCCGCCAACATTTCGAGCCATGCCGCAAACATTTCGAGCTATGCCGCCTACATTTCGAGCTATGCCGCCAACATTTCGAGCCATGCCGCCAACATTTCGAGCCATGCCGCCAACATTTCGAGCCATGCCTCTAACATTTCGAACCATGCCGCCACCATTTCGAGCCATGCCGCCAACATTTCGAGCCATGCCGCCAACATTTTGAGCCATGCCGCCAACATTTCGAGCCATGCCGCCAACATTTCGAGCCATGCCGCCAACATTTCGAGCCATGCCGCCAACATTTCGAGCCATGCCTCTAACATTTCGAACCATGCCGCCACCATTTCGAGCCATGCCGCCAACATTTCGAGCCATGCCGCCAACATTTTGAGCCATGCCGCCAACATTTCGAGCCATGCCGCAAACATTTCGAGCTATGCCGCCAACATTTCGAGCCATGCCGCCAACATTTCGAGCCATGCCGCAAACATTTCGAGCTATGCCGCCAACATTTCGAGCCATGCCGCCAACATTTCGAGCCATGCCGCCAACATTTCGAACCATGCCGCCAACATTTCGAGCCATGCCGCCAATATTTCGAGCCACGCCGCAACATTTCGAGCCATGCCGCCAACATTTCGAGCCATGCCGCCAACATTTCGAGCCATGCCGCCAACATTTCAAACCATGCCGCCAACAGTTCGAGCCATGCCGCCAACATTTCGAGCCATGCCGCCAACATTTCGAGCCATGCCGCCAACATTTCAAACCATGCCGCCAACAGTTCGAGCCATGCCGCCAACATTTCGAGCCATGCCGCCAACATTTCGAGCCACGCCGCCAACATTTCAAACCATGCCGCTAACAGTTCGAGCCATGCCGCCAACATTCCGAGCCATGTCGCCAACCAATTGAGCCATGCCGCCAACATTTCGAGCCATGCCGCGAACATTTCGAGCCATGCCGCCAACATTTCGAGTCATGCCGCAAACATTTCGAGCTATGCCGCCAACATTTCGAGCCATGCCGCCCACATTTCGAGCCATGCCGCCAACATTTCGAGCCATGCCGCCCACATTTCGAGCCATGCCGCCAACATTTCGAGCCATGCCGCCAACATTTCGAGCCACGCCGCCAACATTTCGAGCTATGCCGCCAACATTTCGAGCCATGCCGCAAACATTTCGAGCTATGCCGCCAACATTTCGAGCCATGCCGCCCACATTTGGAGCCATGCCGCCAACATTTCGAACCATGCCACCAACATTTCGAGCCATGCCGCCAATATTTCGAGCCATGCCGCCAACATTTCGAGCCACGCCGCCAACATTTCGAGCCATGCCGCCAACATTTCGAGCCATGCCGCCAACATTTCTAGCAATGCCGCCAACATTTCGAGCCATGCCGCCAGCATTTCGAGCTATGCCGCCAACATTTCGAGCTATGCCGCCAACATTTCGAGCCATGCCGCCAACATTTCTAGCAATGCCGCCAACATATCGAGCCATGCCGCCAGCATTTCGAGCTATGCCGCCAACATTTCGAGCTATGCCGCCAACATTTCGAGCCATGCCGCCAACATTTCGAGCAATGCCGCCAATATTTCGAGCCATGCCGCCAACATTTCGAGCCATGCCGCCAACATTTCGAGCCATGCCGCCAACATTTCTAGCTATGCCGCCAACATTTCGAGCTATGCCGCCAACATTTCGAGCCATGCCGCCAACATTTCTAGCAATGCCGCCAACATATCGAGCCATGCCGCCAGCATTTCGAGCTATGCCGCCAACATTTCGAGCTATGCCGCCAACATTTCGAGCCATGCCGCCAACATTTCGAGCAATGCCGCCAATATTTCGAGCCATGCCGCCAACATTTCGAGCCATGCCGCCAACATTTCGAGCCATGCCGCCAACATTTCAAGCCATTCCGCTAACACCTCGAGCCATGCCGCCAACACTTCGAGTCATGACGCCAACATTTCGAGCCATGCCGCCAACATTTCGAGCCATGCCGCCAACATTTCGAGCCATGCCGCCAGCATTTCTAGCTATGCCGCCAAAGCTTCGAGCCATGCCGCCAACACTTCGAGTCATGCCGCCAACATTTCGAGCCATGCCGCCAACATTTCCAGCCATGCCGCCAACATTTCGAGCCATGCCGCCAACATTTCGAGCCATGCCGCCAACATTTCGAGCTATGCCGCCAACATTTCAAGCCATGCCGCCAACATTTCGAGCCGTGCCGCCAACATTTTGACCCATGCCGCCAACATTTCGAGCCATGTCGCCAACATTTTGAGCCATGCCGCTATCATTTCGAGCCATGCCGCCAACATTTCGAGTCATGCCGCCAACATTTCGAGCCATACCGCCAATATTTCGAGCCATGCCGCCAACATTTCGAGCCATGCCGCCAACATTTCGAGTCATGCCGCCAACATTTCGAGCCATACCGCCAATATTTCGAGCCATGCCGCCAACATTTCGAGCCATGCCGCCAACATTTCGAGCCATGCCGCCAACATTTCGAGCTATGCCGCCAACACTTCGAGCCATGCCGGCAACATTTCGAATCATGACGCCATTTCGAGCCATGCCGCCAACATTTTGAGCCATGCCGCCAACATTTCGAGCAATGCCGCCAACATTTCTAGCCATGCCGCCAACATTTCGAGCCATGCCGCCAACATTTCGAGAAAAGCCGGCAACATTTCGAGCCATGCCGCCAACATTTCGAGCCATGTCGCCAACATTTCGAGCCACGCCGCCAACATTTGGAGCCACGCCGCCAACGTTTCGAGCCATCCCGTCATCATTTCGAGCCATGCCGCCAACATTTCGAACCATGCCGCCAACATTTCTAGCCATGCCGCCAACATTTCTAGCCATGCCGTCAACACTTCGAGCCATGCCGCCAACATTTCGAGCCATGCCGCAAACATTTCGAGCTATGCCGCCAACATTTCGAGCCATTCCGCCCACATTTCGAGCCATGCCGCCAACATTTCGAACCATGCCGCCAACATTTCAAGCCATGCCGCCCACATTTCGAGCCATGCCGCTAACATTTCGAACCATGCCGCCAACATTTCGAGCCATGCCGCAAATATTTCGAGCCATGCCGCCAACATTTCGAGCCACGCCGCCTACATTTCGATCCATGCCGCCAACATTTCGAGCCATGCCGCCAACATTTCGAGCCATGCCGCCAATATTTCGAGCCACGCCGCAACATTTCGAGCCATGTCGCCAACATTTCGAGCCATGCCGCCAACATTTCGAGCCATGTCGCCAACATTTCTAGCAATGCCGGCAACATTTCGAGCCACGCCGCCAACCTTTCGAGCCATGCCGCCAACATTTCGAGCCATGCCGCCTACATTTCGAGCTATGCCGCCAACATTTCGAGCCATGCCGCCAACATTTCGAGCCATGCCGCCAACATTTCGAGCCATGCCTCTAACATTTCGAACCATGCCGCCACCATTTCAAGCCATGCCGCCAACATTTCGAGCCATGCCGCCAACATTTCGAGCTATGCCGCCAACATTTCGAGCCATGCCGCCAACATTTCGAGCCATGCCGCCAACATTTCGAGCCATGCCGCCAACATTTCGAGCCATGCCTCTAACATTTCGAACCATGCCGCCACCATTTCGAGCCATGCCGCCAACATTTCGAGCCATGCCGCCAACATTTTGAGCCATGCCGCCAACATTTCGAGCCATGCCGCAAACATTTCGAGCTATGCCGCCTACATTTCGAGCTATGCCGCCAACATTTCGAGCCATGCCGCCAACATTTCGAGCCATGCCGCCAACATTTCGAGCCATGCCTCTAACATTTCGAACCATGCCGCCACAATTTCGAGCCATGCCGCCAACATTTCGAGCCATGCCGCCAACATTTTGAGCCATGCCGCCAACATTTCGAGCCATGCCGCCAACATTTCGAGCCATGCCGCCAACATTTCGAGCCATGCCGCCAACATTTCGAGCCATGCCTCTAACATTTCGAACCATGCCGCCACCATTTCGAGCCATGCCGCCAACATTTCGAGCCATGCCGCCAACATTTTGAGCCATGCCGCCAACATTTCGAGCCATGCCGCAAACATTTCGAGCTATGCCGCCAACATTTCGAGCCATGCCGCCAACATTTCGAGCCATGCCGCAAACATTTCGAGCTATGCCGCCAACATTTCGAGCCATGCCGCCAACATTTCGAGCCATGCCGCCAACATTTCGAACCATGCCGCCAACATTTCGAGCCATGCCGCCAATATTTCGAGCCACGCCGCAACATTTCGAGCCATGCCGCCAACATTTCGAGCCATGCCGCCAACATTTCGAGCCATGCCGCCAACATTTCAAACCATGCCGCCAACAGTTCGAGCCATGCCGCCAACATTTCGAGCCATGCCGCCAACATTTCGAGCCATGCCGCCAACATTTCAAACCATGCCGCCAACAGTTCGAGCCATGCCGCCAACATTTCGAGCCATGCCGCCAACATTTCGAGCCACGCCGCCAACATTTCAAACCATGCCGCTAACAGTTCGAGCCATGCCGCCAACATTCCGAGCCATGTCGCCAACCAATTGAGCCATGCCGCCAACATTTCGAGCCATGCCGCGAACATTTCGAGCCATGCCGCCAACATTTCGAGTCATGCCGCAAACATTTCGAGCTATGCCGCCAACATTTCGAGCCATGCCGCCCACATTTCGAGCCATGCCGCCAACATTTCGAGCCATGCCGCCCACATTTCGAGCCATGCCGCCAACATTTCGAGCCATGCCGCCAATATTTCGAGCCACGCCGCCAACATTTCGAGCTATGCCGCCAACATTTCGAGCCATGCCGCAAACATTTCGTTTCGAGCCATGCCGCAAACATTTCGAGCTATGCCGCCAACATTTCGAGCCATGCCGCCCACATTTGGAGCCATGCCGCCAACATTTCGAACCATGCCACCAACATTTCGAGCCATGCCGCCAATATTTCGAGCCATGCCGCCAACATTTCGAGCCACGCCGCCAACATTTCGAGCCATGCCGCCAACATTTCGAGCCATGCCGCCAACATTTCTAGCAATGCCGCCAACATTTCGAGCCATGCCGCCAGCATTTCGAGCTATGCCGCCAACATTTCGAGCTATGCCGCCAACATTTCGAGCCATGCCGCCAACATTTCTAGCAATGCCGCCCAACCCTATCGAGCCATGCCGCCAGCATTTCGAGCTATGCCGCCAACATTTCGAGCTATGCCGCCAACATTTCGAGCTATGCCGCCAACATTTCGAGCAATGCCGCCATATTTCGAGCCATGCCGCCAACATTTCGAGCCATGCCGCCAACATTTCGAGCCATGCCGCCAACATTTCTAGCTATGCCGCCACATTTCGAGCTATGCCGCCAACATTTCGAGCCATGCCGCCAACATTTCTAGCAATGCCGCCAACATATCGAGCCATGCCGCCAGCATTTCGAGCTATGCCGCCAACATTTCGAGCTATGCCGCCAACATTTCGAGCCATGCCGCCAACATTCGAGCAATGCCGCCAATATTTCGAGCCATGCCGCAACATTCGAGCCATGCCGCCAACATTCGAGCCATGCCGCCAACATTTCAAGCCATTCCGCTAACACCTCGAGCCATGCCGCCAACACTTCGAGTCATGCCGCCAACATTTCGGGCCATGCCGTCAACATTTCGAGCCATGCCGATAACATTTCGAGCCATTCCGCTAACACCTCGAGCCATGCCGCCAACACTTCGAGTCATGCCGCTGTAATATCCTGGCTTTCTTGTTAATTCTTTATTTTGAACTATGAATGATTACCAATGTAATAAACTTTTTACTCTCGGATAGCCACAGATGCCAGGGTTCAGTCTGGTTAACTCAAATATACAATCAAGTACACATCAAACAAAGCGTTTATTTGTATACCTATTTACATTTTAAAATAATAACTAAAATATTCCATGTATTTTCAAATAAAAGATTTCCATGTATCACGGGCAGGCTGGCGCCTACTGGGTTAGGCAAGCCACGATACTTCTTCTCGTACTTGTCGGCGGCAGGGACGAAGGGATTCGTAGTTAGAAGAGCGTCCTCTAATCTGCTAAACTGAAACAGAAATTAGGTTAAGTGTTTATTTTTATCGGGGGCATGAAATAAAGTTAGATTTGCCCTTATTCGGGGTGTTGAGAATGAAATTGACGTGAGACGTAACCTCGTTACGTCAAAGCTATCCTGCAGTGCCCGTGAAACCTCGTGTAATGCAAAACCTTTTATGATAAGTGAAAAGGCGGTGGAACTACATATCGTGTGTCAGCTAATAACTTTTAAGCCAAATTTGTGTTTAAAGCTGTTACTGAAATTCCAGGGGTGCCTAAGTGATAACTAGGGGTTTTCTAATTACGTTATTCAAGGTGACTAAACCCTCCTTTAAGCTACCTGAATTACTTTTAGCTTGAAGCTAACCTCACACAATTTTTGGTTTAGATTATGTACTATGATTGCGGCACTGCAGAAAGCACGGGAAATCTTCAGGACAAGATCCCTCTGGGTAAGTGAAGCTTTGAATTTTTACGAGTACGTTAATTCCGGGAGTTTCGTTGCGGGCTCTTAACCTCGCAATTCTTGTTCAAGCTTATGCACGGACCTGGAGGGCCACGTTTTTAAATGCTTTCTGAATGAATTACGTGAACGTTGTCGGGGAGCGGTTTCGAGGAGGTCTAAGACTCCTATCAGGCGTATATGTACAACGAACCACGTACGAGTTTTAGACCACACCGGTTTCGAGGAGTAAACGTATATAAATTCCAGACAGGCATATATAAACAATGATCCACGTCTGAATTTAATAAGATAACTCCTGAATAGGCTCGACGGAGATCAATAGGCACTGAAAATCAATGGGCCACTTTGATCTTTCGGGGATTTCTGGGAACGATTGGTTCTGGGACTAAAAGTCAAAAGGTTCTTCGGACGGGACTAGGATTTGGGCCCTCAGGGGGGCCCAGGCAGGAAGCTGGTTCGCTCGCTGGATGCAAGTCAAGTCCTCTTCACAACGTACGATACCTCTTATTTATACATTACCATACGCCGTAATTTGTGCAGGATTTTAGGCAGGGATGCGCTGGAGACGACGGCGCCGGCGGCTCGTAATTTCTGCGCACCTCGATTGTTTCTTCGTGCCTCGGCGATGTTTTCGGACAATTTGTGACGAAGTTTTGGCGGCGGTCAAATTCGAACGTATTCCAATACGTAAAAATACGATTTCGGCGGCGCTAACGTCACCACAAGCCCCTTCCTATGGAGGAAACAGCCGTGGGTGGACGCCCTCTTCATGGAAGTACCCCTTTCGGCTGGAAAACACCTGGGGATCCTGGAATTCTCGGCACACAACTCGGACAACATACATTCTAGGAAACGCGGAAGTTATGGAAGTAACCGGCGTTTCTTCTGGCAGTGTCTACTAGGTGAGTATACTTTTGTAATACTTTCAACTGGGGGAGATATAAAAATCGCGGTTTCGACCTATACTCCTTTCAGGACTTCTCGGCAAAAAAACAAGTTCGGAAAGCTAGGACAGGCAACTGCTAATATGCAAGAGAAACTTGCTTGCAGTTTCTGGTCAACAGGCGGTTGTTGTGGCATTAATTACCACCTGGATCTTCACTGGATTCAATTTCACAGGGAACATTCAGGAAAACTCTCAGGTTGTACTCCGGTACGGGTTGCATACAATTCCGCAGGTTCATGCTCTACAAATGCACGTTTTCTTATAGGCACTAAGGCGAAAGCGTGATCATTCTCAGGAGACATTCAACAACATGCATGCAATTAATAATACTGGCGGGTACAACGGGCATGGACAGGACTGGTAATTTTTTGAATTTTCTGGATAAGCGGAATGAAATTTCATGTACTGCAATCAACCACGTGAAAGCAGTTTCAGGCTAGATGAGACTAAATATTCGCGGTATCGAATCATTTGTCTTTTCGTACATTCATTCTCCGGGCTCATAAATTCTACGGGGTGCATTCTAGAAGAAATGCTACTTACTGATGCTGAGCTCGCGGTATCGACTCGCATTCATTCAGGTTTTGTTCAATCGCGGGAAAGTATTTAGGTTACGGGATTAACCGACTTTCTCACAATATTTGAACTTTAACTGGAAGAAATTAGTAGAGGTTGCGGGAGACCAACTTACAATTTCATGGACATTTTGTATGTTTGCAGGTTACCTCGGTTCTGCGAAGATGGCTTCAACTTTGAAGATCTTGCACTGGATGTGATTTCCCTGAAGGGTTCGCGTTCCAAAACTTCTCGCGAGGGAGGTTGTGCTGCAGGATAGCACGATGCTCCACGTCTATTGTAGCTGGCTGTACTTCTCAGGGTGAAGCTGTATACCAGGAGACGTCTCGGGGGGAAGTTTTTATGGAGGGAACTTACGAACACAGGGATGATCTGGACTCCAAAACTTAGTACTGTGCTCAAAGCTGATTTCTGGACTTCAGCTGGTTCTTTTGTACTTTCTGGAATATCTGGCGCCACTTGGAGGTGACCTAGTTGCGTAAACGCCCTGGCCTTCGACGGTTGGAATCTTCAACGGCCTGACTTCAAACAGGAGCTCTCTATGGACTGGATTTCCTCTTTTCCGCACTTGGAATCAACATTCCTCTGGAGGTTTCTAATTTTCTGGTGTTGGACAAGCTGGTGGCCTCTATGGGGCCGTTTTCCAACATTTCTGCAGGTAGTCACAGGCGGGTTCTGGCGGCGGTAACATCTGGTTCTGGTACATGTCTGTGGTCGCGGTTTGTACAACATTTAAAATAATTAATTATACTTTAACTGATAACTAATTATTTTTCAGGTAAAACTGCTCGAGCGCCACTTGGATTGCGTGCTGGTGAAGCCGATGAATTACTTGACTATATACCTTGAGTTTATGTCCCTGCTCGGGCGCCATGTAATATCCTGGCTTTCTTGTTAATTCTTTAATTTTGAACTATGAATGATTACCAATGTTAATAAACTTTTTACTCTCGGATAGCCACAGATGCCAGGGTTCAGTCTGGTTAACTCAAATATACAATCAAGTACACATCAAACAAAGCGGTTTATTTGTATACCTATTTACATTTTAAAATAATAACTAAAATATTCATGTATTTTCAAATAAAAGATTTCCATGTATCACGGGCAGGCTGGCGCCTACTGGGTTAGGCAAGCCACGATACTTCTTCTCGTACTTTGTCGGCGGCAGGACGAAGGGATTCGTAGTTAGAAGAGCGTCCTCTATTCTGCTAAACTGGAAACAGAAATTAGGTTAAGTTGTTTATTTTTATCGGGGGCATGAAATAAAGTTAGATTTGCCCTTATTTCGGGGTGTTGAGAATGAATTTGACGTGAGACGTAACCTCGTTACGTCAAGCTATCCTGCAGTGCCCGTGAAACCTCGTGTAATGCAAAACCTTTTATGATAAGTGAAAAGGCGTGGAACTACATATCGTGTGTCAGCTAATAACTTTTAAGCCAAATTTGTGTTTAAAGCTGTTACTGAAATTCCAGGGGTGCCTAAGTGATAACTAGGGGTTTTCTAATTACGTTATTCAAGGTGACTAAACCCTCCTTTAAGCTACCTGAATTACTTTTAGCTTGAAGCTAACCTCACACAATTTTTGGTTTAGATTATGTACTATGAATTGCGGCACTGCAGAAAGCACGGGAAATCTTCAGGACAAGATCCCTCTGGGTAAGTGAAGCTTTGAATTTTTACGAGTACGTTAATTCCGGGAGTTTCGTTGCGGGCTCTTAACCTCGCAATTCTTGTTCAAGCTTATGCACGGACCTGGAGGGCCACGTTTTAAATGCTTTCTGAATGAATTACGTGAACGTTGTCGGGGAGCGGTTTCGAGGAGGTCTAAGACTCCTATCAGGCGTATATGTACAACGAACCACGTACGAGTTTAGACCACACCGGTTTCGAGGAGTAAACGTATATAAATTCCAGACAGGCATATATAAACAATGATCCACGTCTGAATTTTAAATAAGATAACTCCTGAATAGGCTCGACGGAGATCAATAGGCACTGAAAATCAATGGGCCACTTTGATCTTTCGGGGATTTCTGGGAACGATTGGTTCTGGGACTAAAAGTCAAAAGGTTCTTCGGACGGGACTAGGATTTGGGCCCTCAGGGGGGCCCCAGGCAGGAAGCTGGTTCGGCTCGCTGGATGCAAGTCAAGTCCTCTTCACAACGTACGATACCTCTTATTTATACATTACCATACGCCGTAATTTGTGCAGGATTTTAGGCAGGGATGCGCTGGAAGACGACGGCGCCGGCGGCTCGTAATTTCTGCGCACCTCGATTGTTTCTTCGTGCCTCGGCGATGTTTTCGGACAATTTGTGACGAAGTTTTGGCGGCGGTCAAATTCGAACGTATTCCAATACGTAAAAATACGATTTCGGCCGGCGCTAACGTCACACCGCCAACATTTCGAGCCATGCCGCCAACATTTCGAGCCATGCCGCCAACATTTCAAGCCATGCCGCCAACATTTCAAGCCATGCCGCCAACATTTCGAGCCATGCCGATAACATTTCGAGCCATTCCGCCAACATTTCAAGCCATGCCGCCAACATTTTGAGCCATGCCGATAACATTTCGAGCCATTCCGCTAACACCTCGAGCCATGCCGCCAACACTTCGAGTCATGCCGCCAACATTTCGAGCCATGCCGCCAACATTTTGAGCCATGCCGATAACATTTCGAGCCATTCCGCTAACACCTCGAGCCATGCCGCCAACACTTCGAGTCATGCCGCCAACATTTCGAGCCATGCCGCCAGCATTTCGAGCTATGCCGCCAACATTTCGAGCTATGCCGCCAACATTTCGAGCCATGCCGCCAACATTTCTAGCAATGCCGCCAACATATCGAGCCATGCCGCCAGCATTTCGAGCTATGCCGCCAACATTTCGAGCTATGTCGCCAACATTTCGAGCCATGCCGCCAACATTTCGAGCAATGCCGCCAATATTTCGAGCCATGCCGCCAACATTTCGAGCCATGCCGCCAACATTTCGAGCCATGCCGCCAACATTTCAAGCCATGCCGCCAACATTTTGAGCCATGCCGATAACATTTCGAGCCATTCCGCTAACACCTCGAGCCATGCCGCCAACACTTCGAGTCATGCCGCCAACATTTCGAGCCATGCCGTCAACATTTCGAGCCATGCCGCGAACATTTCGAGCCATGCCGCCAACATTTCGAGCCATGCCGCAAACATTTCGAGCTATGCCGCCAACATTTCGAGCCATGCCGCCCACATTTCGAGCCATGCCGCCAACATTTCGAACCATGCCGCCAACATTTCGAGCCATGCCGCCAAGATTTCGAGCCATGCCGCCAACATTTCGAGCCACGCCGCCAACATTTCGAGCTATGCCGCCAACATTTCGAGCCATGCCGCCAACATTTCTAGCAATGCCGCCAACATTTCGAGCCATGCCGCCAGCATTTCGAGCTATGCCGCCAACATTTCGAGCTATGCCGCCAACATTTCGAGCCATGACGCCAACATTTCGAGCCATGCCGCCAGCATTTCGAGCTATGCCGCCAACATTTCGAGCTATGCCGCCAACATTTCGAGCTATGCCGCCAACATTTCAAGCCATGCCGCCAACATTTCGAGCCGTGCCGCCAACATTTTGACCCATGCCGCCAACATTTCGAGCCATGTCGCCAACATTTTGAGCCATGCCGCTATCATTTCGAGCCATGCCGCCAACATTTCGAGTCATGCCGCCAACATTTCGAGCCATACCGCCAATATTTCGAGCCATGCCGCCAACATTTCGAGCCATGCCGCCAACATTTCGAGCCATGCCGCCAACATTTCGAGCTATGCCGCCAACACTTCGAGCCATGCCGGCAACATTTCGAATCATGCCGCCATTTCGAGCCATGCCGCCAACATTTTGAGCCATGCCGCCAACATTTCGAGCAATGCCGCCAACATTTCTAGCCATGCCGCCAACATTTCGAGCCATGCCGCCAACATTTCGAGAAAAGCCGGCAACATTTCGAGCCATGCCGCCAACATTTCGAGCCATGTCGCCAACATTTCGAGCCACGCCGCCAACATTTGGAGCCACGCCGCCGACGTTTCGAGCCATCCCGTCATCATTTCGAGCCATGCCGCCAACATTTCGAACCATGCCGCCAACATTTCTAGCCATGCCGCCAACATTTCTAGCCATGCCGTCAACACTTCGAGCCATGCCGCCAACATTTCGAGCCATGCCGCAAACATTTCGAGCTATGCCGCTAACATTTCGAGCCATTCCGCCCACATTTCCAGCCATGCCGCCAACATTTCGAACCATGCCGCCAACATTTCAAGCCATGCCGCCCACATTTCGAGCCATGCCGCAAACATTTCGAACCATGCCGCCAACATTTCGAGCCATGCCGCAAATATTTCGAGCCATGCCGCCAACATTTCGAGCCACGCCGCCTACATTTCGAGCCATGCCGCCAACATTTCGAGCCATGCCGCCAATATTTCGAGCCACGCCGCAACATTTCGAGCCATGTCGCCAACATTTCGAGCCATGCCGCCAACATTTCGAGCCATGTCGCCAACATTTCTAGCAATGCCGGCAACATTTCGAGCCACGCCGCCAACATTTCGAACCATGCCGCCACCATTTCGAGCCATGCCGCCAACATTTCGAGCCATGCCGCCAACATTTTGAGCCATGCCGCCAACATTTCGAGCCATGCCGCAAACATTTCGAGCTATGCCGCCAACATTTCGAGCCATGCCGCCAACATTTCGAGCCATGCCGCCAACATTTCGAACCATGCCGCCAACATTTCGAGCCATGCCTCTAACATTTCGAACCATGCCGCCACCATTTCGAGCCATGCCGCCAACATTTCGAGCCATGCCGCCAACATTTTGAGCCATGCCGCCAACATTTCGAGCCATGCCGCAAACATTTCGAGCTATGCCGCCAACATTTCGAGCCATGCCGCCAACATTTCGAGCCATGCCGCAAACATTTCGAGCTATGCCGCCAACATTTCGAGCCATGCCGCCAACATTTCGAGCCATGCCGCCAACATTTCGAGCCAAGCCGCCAACATTTCGAACCATGCCGCCAACATTTCGAGCCATGCCGCCAATATTTCGAGCCACGCCGCAACATTTCGAGCCATGCCGCCAACATTTCGAGCCATGCCGCCAACATTTCGAGCCATGCCGCCAACATTTCAAACCATGCCGCCAACAGTTCGAGCCATGCCGCCAACATTTCGAGCCATGCCGCCAACATTTCGAGCCATGCCGCCAACATTTCAAACCATGCCGCCAACAGTTCGAGCCATGCCGCCAACATTTCGAGCCATGCCGCCAACATTTCGAGCCACGCCGCCAACATTTCAAACCATGCCGCCAACAGTTCGAGCCATGCCGCAACATTCCGAGCCATGTCGCCAACCAATTGAGCCATGCCGCCAACATTTCGAGCCATGCCGCGAACATTTCGAGCCATGCCGCCAACATTTCGAGTCATGCCGCAAACATTTCGAGCTATGCCGCCAACATTTCGAGCCATGCCGCCCACATTTCGAGCCATGCCGCCAACATTTCGAGCCATGCCGCCCACATTTCGAGCCATGCCGCCAACATTTCGAACCATGCCGCCAACATTTCGAGCCATGCCGCCAATATTTCGAGCCATGCCGCCAACATTTCGAGCTATGCCGCCAACATTTCGAGCCATGCCGCAAACATTTCGAGCCATGCCGCCAACATTTCGAGCAATGCCGCCAATATTTCGAGCCATGCCGCCAACATTTCGAGCCATGCCGCCAACATTTCGAGCCATGCCGCCAACATTTCAAGCCATTCCGCTAACACCTCGAGCCATGCCGCCAACACTTCGAGTCATGCCGCCAACATTTCGGGCCATGCCGTCAACATTTCGAGCCATGCCGATAACATTTCGAGCCATTCCGCTAACACCTCGAGCCATGCCGCCAACACTTCGAGTCATGCCGCTGTAATATCCTGGCTTTCTTGTTAATTCTTTAATTTTGAACTATGAATGATTACCAATGTTAATAAACTTTTTACTCTCGGATAGCCACAGATGCCAGGGTTCAGTCTGGTTAACTCAAATATACAATCAAGTACACATCAAACAAAGCGGTTTATTTTGTATACCTATTTACATTTTAAAATAATAACTAAAATATTCCATGTATTTTCAAATAAAAGATTTCCATGTATCACGGGCAGGCTGGCGCCTACTGGGTTAGGCAAGCCACGATACTTCTTCTCGTACTTTGTCGGCGGCAGGACGAAGGGATTCGTAGTTAGAAGAGCGTCCTCTATTCTGCTAAACTGGAAACAGAAATTAGGTTAAGTTGTTTATTTTTATCGGGGGCATGAAATAAAGTTAGATTTGCCCTTATTTCGGGGTGTTGAGAATGAATTTGACGTGAGACGTAACCTCGTTACGTCAAAGCTATCCTGCAGTGCCCGTGAAACCTCGTGTAATGCAAAACCTTTTATGATAAGTGAAAAGGCGGTGGAACTACATATCGTGTGTCAGCTAATAACTTTTAAGCCAAATTTGTGTTTAAAGCTGTTACTGAAATTCCAGGGGTGCCTAAGTGATAACTAGGGGTTTTCTAATTACGTTATTCAAGGTGACTAAACCCTCCTTTAAGCTACCTGAATTACTTTTAGCTTGAAGCTAACCTCACACAATTTTTGGTTTAGATTATGTACTATGAATTGCGGCACTGCAGAAAGCACGGGAAATCTTCAGGACAAGATCCCTCTGGGTAAGTGAAGCTTTGAATTTTTACGAGTACGTTAATTCCGGGAGTTTCGTTGCGGGCTCTTAACCTCGCAATTCTTGTTCAAGCTTATGCACGGACCTGGAGGGCCACGTTTTTAAAATGCTTTCTGAATGAATTACGTGAACGTTGTCGGGGAGCGGTTTCGAGGAGGTCTAAGACTCCTATCAGGCGTATATGTACAACGAACCACGTACGAGTTTTAGACCACACCGGTTTCGAGGAGTAAACGTATATAAATTCCAGACAGGCATATATAAACAATGATCCACGTCTGAATTTTAAATAAGATAACTCCTGAATAGGCTCGACGGAGATCAATAGGCACTGAAAATCAATGGGCCACTTTGATCTTTCGGGGATTTCTGGGAACGATTGGTTCTGGGACTAAAAGTCAAAAGGTTCTTCGGACGGGACTAGGATTTGGGCCCTCAGGGGGGCCCCAGGCAGGAAGCTGGTTCGGCTCGCTGGATGCAAGTCAAGTCCTCTTCACAACGTACGATACCTCTTATTTATACATTACCATACGCCGTAATTTGTGCAGGATTTTAGGCAGGGATGCGCTGGAAGACGACGGCGCCGGCGGCTCGTAATTTCTGCGCACCTCGATTGTTTCTTCGTGCCTCGGCGATGTTTTCGGACAATTTGTGACGAAGTTTTGGCGGCGGTCAAATTCGAACGTATTCCAATACGTAAAAATACGATTTCGGCCGGCGCTAACGTCACACAAGCCCCTTCCTATGGAGGAAACAGCCGGTGGGTGGACGCCCTCTTCATGGAAGTACCCCTTTCGGCTTGGAAAACACCTGGGGATCCTGGAATTCTCGGCACACAACTCGGACAACATACATTCTAGGGAACGCGGAAGTTATGGAAGTAACCGGCGTTTCTTCTGGCAGTGTCTACTAGGTGAGTATACTTTTGTAATACTTTCAACTGGGGGAGATATAAAAATCGCGGTTTCGACCTATACTCCTTTCAGGACTTCTCGGCAAAAAAACAAGTTCGGAAAGCTAGGACAGGCAACTGCTAATATGCAAGAGAAACTTGCTTGCAGTTTCTGGTCAACAGGCGGTTGTTGTGGCATTAATTACCACCTGGATCTTCACTGGATTCAATTTCACAGGGAACATTCAGGAAAACTCTCAGGTTGTACTCCGGTACGGGTTGCATACAATTCCGCAGGTTCATGCTCTACAAATGCACGTTTTCTTATAGGCACTAAGGCGAAAGCGTGATCATTCTCAGGAGACATTCAACAACATGCATGCAATTAATAATACTGGCGGGTACAACGGGCATGGACAGGACTGGTAATTTTTTTGAATTTTCTGGATAAGCGGAATGAAATTTCATGTACTGCAATCAACCACGTGAAAGCAGTTTCAGGCTAGATGAGACTAAATATTCGCGGTATCGAATCATTTGTCTTTTCGTACATTCATTCTCCGGGCTCATAAAATTCTACGGGGTGCATTCTAGAAGAAATGCTACTTACTGATGCTGAGCTCGCGGTATCGACTCGCATTCATTCAGGTTTTGTTCAATCGCGGGAAAGTATTTAGGTTACGGGATTAACCGACTTTCTCACAATATTTGAACTTTAACTGGAAGAAATTAGTAGAGGTTGCGGAGACCAACTTACAATTTCATGGACATTTTGTATGTTTGCAGGTTACCTCGGTTCTGCGAAGATGGCTTCAACTTTGAAGATCTTGCACTGGATGTGATTTCCCTGAAGGGTTCGCGTTCCAAAAACTTCTCGCGAGGGAGGTTGTGCTGCAGGATAGCACGATGCTCCACGTCTATTGTAGCTGGCTGTACTTCTCAGGGTGAAGCTGTATACCAGGAGACGTCTCGGGGGGAAGTTTTTATGGAGGGAACTTACGAACACAGGGATGATCTGGACTCCAAAACTTAGTACTGTGCTCAAAGCTGATTTCTGGACTTCAGCTGGTTCTTTTGTACTTTCTGGAATATCTGGCGCCACTTGGAGGTGACCTAGTTGCGTAAACGCCCTGGCCTTCGACGGTTGGAATCTTCCAACGGCCTGGACTTCAAACAGGAGCTCTCTATGGACTGGATTTCCTCTTTTCCGCACTTGGAATCAACATTCCTCTGGAGGTTTCTAATTTTCTGGTGTTGGACAAGCTGGTGGCCTCTATGGGGCCGTTTTCCAACATTTCTGCAGGTAGTCACAGGCGGTTCTGGCGGCGGTAACATCTGGTTCTGGTACATGTCTGTGGTCGCGGTTTGTACAACATTTAAAATAATTAATTATACTTTAACTGATAACTAATTATTTTTCAGGTAAAACTGCTCGAGCGCCACTTGGATTGCGTGCTGGTGAAGCCGATGAATTACTTGACTATATACTTGAGTTTATGTCCCTGCTCGGGCGCCATGTAATATCCTGGCTTTCTTGTTAATTCTTTAATTTTGAACTATGAATGATTACCAATGTTAATAAACTTTTTACTCTCGGATAGCCACAGATGCCAGGGTTCAGTCTGGTTAACTCAAATATACAATCAAGTACACATCAAACAAAGCGGTTTATTTTGTATACCTATTTACATTTTAAAATAATAACTAAAATATTCCATGTATTTTCAAATAAAAGATTTCCATGTATCACGGGCAGGCTGGCGCCTACTGGGTTAGGCAAGCCACGATACTTCTTCTCGTACTTTGTCGGCGGCAGGACGAAGGGATTCGTAGTTAGAAGAGCGTCCTCTATTCTGCTAAACTGGAAACAGAAATTAGGTTAAGTTGTTTATTTTTATCGGGGGCATGAAATAAAGTTAGATTTGCCCTTATTTCGGGTGTTGAGAATGAATTTGACGTGAGACGTAACCTCGTTACGTCAAAGCTATCCTGCAGTGCCCGTGAAACCTCGTGTAATGCAAAACCTTTTATGATAAGTGAAAAGGCGGTGGAACTACATATCGTGTGTCAGCTAATAACTTTTAAGCCAAATTTGTGTTTAAAGCTGTTACTGAAATTCCAGGGGTGCCTAAGTGATAACTAGGGGTTTTCTAATTACGTTATTCAAGGTGACTAAACCCTCCTTTAAGCTACCTGAATTACTTTTAGCTTGAAGCTAACCTCACACAATTTTTGGTTTAGATTATGTACTATGAATTGCGGCACTGCAGAAAGCACGGGAAATCTTCAGGACAAGATCCCTCTGGGTAAGTGAAGCTTTGAATTTTACGAGTACGTTAATTCCGGGAGTTTCGTTGCGGGCTCTTAACCTCGCAATTCTTGTTCAAGCTTATGCACGGACCTGGAGGGCCACGTTTTTAAAATGCTTTCTGAATGAATTACGTGAACGTTGTCGGGGAGCGGTTTCGAGGAGGTCTAAGACTCCTATCAGGCGTATATGTACAACGAACCACGTACGAGTTTTAGACCACACCGGTTTCGAGGAGTAAACGTATATAAATTCCAGACAGGCATATATAAACAATGATCCACGTCTGAATTTTAAATAAGATAACTCCTGAATAGGCTCGACGGAGATCAATAGGCACTGAAAATCAATGGGCCACTTTGATCTTTCGGGGATTTCTGGGAACGATTGGTTCTGGGACTAAAAGTCAAAAGGTTCTTCGGACGGGACTAGGATTTGGGCCCTCAGGGGGGCCCCAGGCAGGAAGCTGGTTCGGCTCGCTGGATGCAAGTCAAGTCCTCTTCACAACGTACGATACCTCTTATTTATACATTACCATACGCCGTAATTTGTGCAGGATTTTAGGCAGGGATGCGCTGGAAGACGACGGCGCCGGCGGCTCGTAATTTCTGCGCACCTCGATTGTTTCTTCGTGCCTCGGCGATGTTTTCGGACAATTTGTGACGAAGTTTTGGCGGCGGTCAAATTCGAACGTATTCCAATACGTAAAAATACGATTTCGGCCGGCGCTAACGTCACACCGCCAACATTTCGAGCCATGCCGCCAACATTTCGAGCCATGCCGCCAACATTTCAAGCCATGCCGCCAACATTTCAAGCCATGCCGCCAACATTTCGAGCCATGCCGATAACATTTCGAGCCATTCCGCCAACATTTCAAGCCATGCCGCCAACATTTTGAGCCATGCCGATAACATTTCGAGCCATTCCGCTAACACCTCGAGCCATGCCGCCAACACTTCGAGTCATGCCGCCAACATTTCGAGCCATGCCGCCAACATTTTGAGCCATGCCGATAACATTTCGAGCCATTCCGCTAACACCTCGAGCCATGCCGCCAACACTTCGAGTCATGCCGCCAACATTTCGAGCCATGCCGCCAGCATTTCGAGCTATGCCGCCAACATTTCGAGCTATGCCGCCAACATTTCGAGCCATGCCGCCAACATTTCTAGCAATGCCGCCAACATATCGAGCCATGCCGCCAGCATTTCGAGCTATGCCGCCAACATTTCGAGCTATGTCGCCAACATTTCGAGCCATGCCGCCAACATTTCGAGCAATGCCGCCAATATTTCGAGCCATGCCGCCAACATTTCGAGCCATGCGCCAACATTTCGAGCCATGCCGCCAACATTTCAAGCCATGCCGCCAACATTTTGAGCCATGCCGATAACATTTCGAGCCATTCCGCTAACACCTCGAGCCATGCCGCCAACACTTCGAGTCATGCCGCCAACATTTCGAGCCATGCCGTCAACATTTCGAGCCATGCCGCGAACATTTCGAGCCATGCCGCCAACATTTCGAGCCATGCCGCAAACATTTCGAGCTATGCCGCCAACATTTCGAGCCATGCCGCCCACATTTCGAGCCATGCCGCCAACATTTCGAACCATGCCGCCAACATTTCGAGCCATGCCGCCAAGATTTCGAGCCATGCCGCCAACATTTCGAGCCACGCCGCCAACATTTCGAGCTATGCCGCCAACATTTCGAGCCATGCCGCCAACATTTCTAGCAATGCCGCCAACATTTCGAGCCATGCCGCCAGCATTTCGAGCTATGCCGCCAACATTTCGAGCTAT